>JARHVA010000160.1:6577500-6652500 GCA_037957365.1 Torreya grandis | reverse complement strand
AAATGCTTATTTTAACTTCCATTTTTTTACATTCATTATGACATGTTAAAACATTTGAATTCTTATGTTTGTTTTCAATAAAAACTCATAGTTACCAAAATTCACATGTGGGTGGAGTCCCTTTTGAGCATTCAGTGGTTTTATCCATCCTTCTTTAGGTAAGTGCATGCACATGTTTCAATTTATTATTTTATTTTGATACACACATGAATTCACATCACATGTGCACATTAAAGTGGGGGTGTTATGTTGGCACCAAGATTTGATACAATACCTATTTCCATTAGGTCTTTTCTATGATTTAACACACTTGGTCCAATTCTGTAAATTTGGCTCTTTTCAAATACATTTCAACCCAACTTACATTATATATGGAACTTATAGATTAAAATATCCATATTTTATCATCTTATGAATACCAATCATCCACTTTCTAATCAACCACATCTCCACTCTTAGCATTTATTTCACCTAATACAAAATTACAGACCTTTCAATTTTATCCCATATAAAATGGATAGCCTATTGATTCCATCCTATGCCTTTTTATGGGTCCTTCTACCTTGGTCTAATTTCAAAAGCCTTTGATTTCACTTTTCATAGTATTCCATAGTTGGGAATTACACGTCTTATTCTAGAAAGCCCTATATATACAAATCAATTCCTAGTAATTGACCAAATATCAAGGGAATGACAAATTATTCGAAGTTATTGCGTTGAACATTCTTCCTGTTTATTGTAAAACTTATCAAGGAGCCTAAATATTGAGCTAACATTGATTTTTGATCATCTTCAAGTCATTTTACATTATCATATTGTACCAAAAGAGGCTTTAAGATAATGTTCATGTAGTTTCATTATATTTCCTAGGGATGAAATGTGGAGCCTTTCTCTAAATTACACTTCACTCACATACACATGAGAAATACATTGGATATGCTTCCAAGTGTGTGGGATATGTAGTTGGAACTCCTTAATGGGTAGCTCGAGTTAGCTAACCTTTAAAAACTTATTATATTTATAATTTTGAGGGCTAAGTCAAGGAGAGAAAGAGAGATAATTTTGTTGAGCATGGTCATTGATGTCTTAGGTTGTCATTGATGTCAAAGAGAGCATGTGTTACTAGTGCATAACTGACAAAGAAGTTGTGTTTGATAGCTTAGAGAGACACGGAACATATATAGGTCTATAAAGATAGAGAAGAAGTTGTGAAGCATCTATAGATGTCTTGGTGTAGTTTTGTGTGTCATTTGATTATTTGGAAAGAGAAACATACATATTATAGATTAAGAGAAGCCAAATCATCACAACACATCATGCAGATATGAGTGATCCAACAAGATTGTACATTTTGTGTAGGTATTCAAAAATTTAACATTGGTCAAATAATTTCTTAGAGATGTTGTCTATAGAGCCAAGAATGTACTCTAAAGATTTGGAGTCTTGAAGTATTTTCTAGTTCAAGATATAAAGCTTTAAAATTTCTCTAGCAGTCTATGATGGACTAAAGACCATCAAGTTTAACTATGTTTAAGTTTGGGGTTAACTAATCAAGATAGATATATGGTGAGAATTTAATTAGGTGATAAAGATCTAATGGTGACCATGAAACATAAAATATAGAGATCAAATTTAAGCATGTGATAATGCATATTATGATCTAATAGAGTGTATTGTGTCAACAAGTCGACAGTGTGATCAGAAGGCATGCAGGGCTACCAAGTGGTGCAAGAGCAAGGACTAACAACAATAAAGGCACGTGAGGATACCAAGTGTCTTAATCATGTCAGTGCAGATCAAGGATCAATGGTGAGTGATGTAGGTTAAATTCAAGAGGCTAGTGAGGATATACATGAGGTCAAATTGATCTAGATTTTAGGGAGCATGAGATGAAGACATGTATATACAATATTTGCATTTACTAGTGATCGTTGGTATTTGAAATTAACATAGGAAAAACTAATGCTGAGTATTTTAGTTATATATTTTGATCTAAGACAAATTTGAAGGTGATGTAAAAATAAAATTTGAATATGACTTCAAGGTGAATCCATAGAAGTGAGTTAGAAGATTTTAATGCTTTTGCAATTGTACATATTGGGCTCCAAAGTTGATTATGTGTTTGACCATGTTTTGTAAATGACCTAAGAAGGATAATTGAGTTATTATTGATAATATTTTAATGTTTAAATATTAAATATATATAAGAGAGTGTTATATACTCCATGAGGACCATATATGTGTATTTTTGAAGTTTGACCAATCCATCTTCAATGTGAAAAATTGCTTATAAATTGACTATGTTTGTTGAATGCACTGGTAGATTCAGTGAACATGTTGTAGGATTGAGTTGAAGGTGTTCTAAGCAAAATTAAAGAAGAAAATGAGTATGGATATTTTTTATAAGTATCTAAGGATTATGATAAGGAATTTTTTCTCATATTTTTCCCCTAATCAGATATCGAGAGTCAAAATATTATAACTTTATTTTGATTGTTTATGACTAGTTTGAATAGTAATTTTGAGAGAGCTAATTTAAGTGATTAAAACTTTTGTTGAAGTGTATAAATCACATGGAGGTTTTTCAGAGTCCTAAAGGTTTTACCTATGTGATATAATCATATGGATATGTGAAATATTTGGGTATTTACTTCAGAAGTTTGAGACTGTGTTTTCTGTGTATGAAGGACTAAAGAGCGGGGAGACCTAATTGGTAGGTTCAAGTGTTGAGTTGGTTTTACAAGAGGCATAGACTCATATGAGAGTAATAAAGGGTATATTTTAGATATTTTTAATGTGTTTAAATAATTGTTAAAATATTAAGGTGGTCTAAGTAGTCTCATATGTAATGTGTGAGTATTAAGGTCTAATTGTTTTAGGTCTCACCAAGACCTAATGGTCGATTGGGAATAATGAGGTAATGAACAACCTATTAAGAGTGTTGTTATCACATTTAACATGCATATGTACTTATGTTAATTTTGGTTCAAATATGTAAAGTAGTTGACTGACTAAAATGTGTTAAAGGAAGAGAGCGGTATAAGTACAAGGTCTAATTAGACTAATTGTGCTAGTTGTGAAAGTGTGGATTCAAGGAAAATAGAGAACATTTGAAAGAGAATGTATAGGTCATTAAATACCAATAAGGAGTGAAGAGTATCATGCATGATTTTTTGATCAAGTTTGATGTAGAAGGACACATAGGTCATTGGACCTAATGAGCCTAGAAGAGGCAGTTTGGGTGAGTTAGTCCTAGAGGTAGCTTGAGAAGGGTTGGAGGTGAAGAGTGTAGACAAAGGTGGTCATCATTAGTTGAAGATTATAAAAAGTGTTTAATATGATCTATTCAAGGTAGATGAGTGGGTGTTTATTTACCTATGGGGTTGATTCTTCCTTATAAGATAAAGTTTGCTAAAGGTCTGGTTATTATTGGTGCTCAACTAGACAGAGGCAGTAGCTCCTTATGAGATTGGTGTCTCACTAAACTAAGGGATGGGTGTTCTTTGATAATTGTAATTGGTATAAATATTATATCTTGTTATTATAAGACTATATTCCATCTTACAAGGCTTAGTGGGTTTTATCCCCCAAGAGGGTTTCCCACATATATCATGTATTTTGTGCTTGATTTTTTTAATTTTTCATGTTCATTTTTATGAATGATGTGTATGATCCATGATTGTATGTGTTGAATGGTTAATGGTATAAAGGTTTTGAAATTAGATTGAATATATAGCATCACTAATTCACCTCCACTCTTTGTGATTGTACCTCTAACAATTGGTATCAGAGCAAGACCTTTTATTCAAGTTTAACCACTTCAAGGTGATCCAAGATACAATATGGTTAAAAAAGGAAGTTATTCAAAATAAAATGACATCATGTGTGATGAATAATTTTTCCATGACATTGGAGAGGAAGAAGTGTTCTATGATAGTGAGGAATAAGAATTTGATCTAGAATTTGAGCTCATGGGTGCACTTAATGAATTGAAGGAACAAAAGAAGAGGAATCATAAAAGGAGGAATAGTATGAAAGGTCTTGAAGCACAAGTTAGCTCTCTTGAGGGAAGTTTATTAGGCAAGTTTAAGATAGAGGAAAAGAATAATCAAGAACATATCAAGTCTATTGAATAACAAGCATATAGATTGAAGGATAACATGGCTAAAAAAGCTATGGAGGATAAGAAGACCATCAAAGATCTCAAATTTTAGTTAAAGGTTGTAAGTTCAAGCATGAGAGATAAATAAGTTGAATATGTTTAATTAAATACTAATCTTATTTCCCTAAAAGATGAGTATGAAAATGTCATAATCAAGATAGGTAATATTGAATAAGAATAAAAAATATCGAAACAAGACAAAGAGGATGGTAGCATGAAAGACAATAAATCAAGTAAAGTAAAGAGTAAAAGGAAGAAGCTAATCATATAGCCAAATGCTTCAAGGTTTACCAAATATTATATGGGCCATTGTTTTGTTTTTCATCTTATTATTCATAGGGAAAAGGACTATGCAATAAGAATCAATTAGTCAAAGGGAGATCACCACCATATTCAATAAAAAAGTATGGAAGACATTATTTGCTACAATTGTCATAAAGTTGGTCACATTACTAAGTTTTTCAAGCAAAAACTATGTACTCAAGATAATTTCAATCAAGATCTTAGAGTGCCAAAAATAAGACCAACTAGAGAGTGCAAGAGGAGAAGAAATTTGTCAAAGGAAGATCACAATCATCATCAAATAAAAGGTATGAATGATCTTATTTATTTCAGATGTCATAAATTTGGTCACGTTGCTAGATATTGTAAGAACAAGTTGAATGAGTTATTAAACCAAAATAAGGTCTATGGAGCTCTTAGTGTGTAAGGAAGGGGTCACACATGGTTATGGAGACTTATGTTTGTTAGTTGAGATCAAATTGAGACCATAGATGGTTTATTTGCTATGATAGACATGAAGGAAAGATAAGAACATCTATTGTCAACATTTGTTGAAAAATATGAAGCAAAGAATGAAGTCAAGCATCCATTCAAAGTCAATTGGATGATGAGGTAGGACTGCAAGTCAAATAAAGGTATGGAGATATGGGAGTCTCCCAAGTTTTGGGACTTTTTAGTCTCTCTATGTCAAAGGGGCATCTTTATCTAGGCTTCAAGGAGACACTTGTCATCAAGAGGAAGCATGGTGGATTCTAGTTGATCTTTTGATTGATGTTTTAGGAAAATAAAGGTCATGACAAGATGTGTTGGCTTACTGTGAAAGGACATGAAGAAATTTAATGATCTAAAGGATGATCTAGTTAGTCAAATGATGAAGAATGAAGCTATGTGTGCAAGGTTTATGGGTAGGGAATGGATGTCTCTTTGTGTCTAATCAAGGTTGGTGGGTTTTCAAAATGTTTTATGTGCATATAAAGGTGTGTTGATCTTGTTATAGTGTGCTCAAGATGTGTTTAGTTTTGTTTTTTGGTTTTGAAGGTAAGAATATGTCAATATTTGTTGTTTAAATTGATTGGTCAAAATGATGAAAACTGAAGGCAAGGTTGATATGGAGTATGAGGAGAATGTGTTTTCATATTTTTGATATCATGAAGATGGTCTCAAAGTTCTATAGATGTCAAGTTATGTATGCCATGGAGTTCACAGTGTTATAAAGATGTGAGATCTATTAGTGTTTCTATAAGAGCATTAAATATGTGTAGATAGTGTTTGAAAAAGTTATTTTTTAGACCCAAAGTGACCTATTTAATATGCCAAAGAGTAAGGAGTTAGGGGGAGATAACTAGCTTGAAGGTATTGAAGAGACATGCATGACGTAAGGGGGAGCATATGTGAGATGCCTCAATCATGGTGATGTGTGAAGATGACTAGTATAGTTGTGAATTAAATAATATTGATATGATGACTTGATCAAACCAAGTCATATGTTTTGATAAGGTATTGAATCTCCATGCATGAACAAAGGGAGCTTATGAGTTTTTTAGGTAGATATGTCTAAGGATCAAATAAACCTAGGTTTAAATTGGTGTATGTCAAAGAATAGATGAAATGATATGGATCTTAATGTTAGGGGAAGATTTTTAAGCTCTATGAGTAGTTTGTGAGGTCAAATTTCAAGTTTTCATATTGGGGAAGAGACCCTTTATCATTAATGTCAAAGGGGGAGAAAGATCATAATGAAGGAGTTCAAATGAGTAAGAAGTCCTTCTAAAGGTATTTTTCCTTCTAATGGTGTTTTGGGGCTAATGAGGTAATGACCAACCTATGAAGAGTACAGTTTTCACATGTAACATGTGTATGGAATATGTTAATTATGTTTCAAATATGTAAACCATCTCAACCAACCAAGATGGGTTAAAATAAGGGAGTGGTATAAGTATAAGGTCTAATTGGACTAATTGTGCTAGTTGTGAAAGTGTGGATTCAAGCGAAGGAGAGAACCTTTGAAAGAGATGGTACAAGTCATTGAGGAAAAATAGAGAGTGAAGAGGATCAGTCATGCTTGTATAATTAAGTTTTATATATAAGGACACATAGGTCATTGGACCTAATGAGCCTAGAAGAACTAGTTTGAGTGAGTTAGTCCTAGAGGCAGCTTGAGAGAGATTGGAGGTGTAGAGTGTAGACAAAGGTGGTCATCATCACTTGAATATGAATGAAAGGTGATTGAGATGATATATTAAAATTAGTTGAGTACATGCTTAGTTACTTAGGGGGTTGATTATTCCTTGCAAGATAAAGATTGTTAAAGGTCTAGTTGTTATGGGCACTCAGCTAGATAGGGGTAGCAGCTACTTGTGGGATTGGTGTCTCACTAAACTAAGGGATGGGTGTTCCTTGATTATTTTGTGTTGGTATAAATGTTAGATATTATTATTATAGAAGTGTAGTCCATATTGTAGGGTTTAGTGTTTTTTATCCCCCAAGAGGGTTTCTCAGATATATCATGTTTTTTGTGTTTGATCTTATTTTATCTTCCATGTTCATTGTTATGAATGATGTGTATACTTCATGTTGTATGTGTTGAATGGTTAAGGGTTTAAAGGGATCAGAATTGGATTTAATATCTAGCATCATTGATTCATCCCTTGCTCTTAGTGATGGTACCTTTAACAAATTTAACCTATTATACCTATAAATTTTGTAAATGATCATACAACCCTCTCAACATTAGCATATAAACCTACCGATAAAATTACATAATAAATATAAAATTGAATGACACATTGAGTGGAAGGGTACATGTTTATAAATAATAGGTGGTACAAATTTGGTGACCTACATATTATGTCTCATATGGATTTGGTGCAACATTGATTTTGTCTCAGTGATAATCATTAGTCAAATTTCACATAGAGCAATAAAGCCACTTGTAGAGCCTATATCCAATTTTAAAAATTTAGAATAAAACTCATGGGTGCTAAGTTCCAGTCTTCATTATGTTTTCATTATTATTATATGTTTTAATCATTTTATTTCTCTATTTGTTCATGTTTTTAGCTTCTAAGTTAGATCTAATTATTTTCTTATATTGTAATATCTTAAATATACATTATGCATTGGTTTTAATTATTTGTGCATGTGGTAATTACCATAAAACCACAAATATTTTAAATCATAATATCCCTATTTGCATCTTATAATTTGGCTATCAAATTAAGAAGCCATGAATCATCTTAAATTTTCTATAAGCAAACTAATTTTTTTCCTACAAAATTTGAAATTAAAAAGACCCACTCAGTCTCTCATTAGATATAATTAAGAGAAAACACAAGAAAAATATAAAAATTACAATTAAATATAAATTTATAACTACATTTGCCATTTGACAATGTATCATCTCACATCTAATAAATATGTACATCATCAGTCATCTAATAGTATGTGATATCCTATTTCCACCATGTTTTACTATATTGACCATTTTTACAGACATCATCAACCATTTCTACATAGCTACATTGGCCATTTCTTGAAATTAACTACATCAATCATTAGATAAAAATTTATCAACCATGTTACAATTTCTAACCTATAAAATGTCATCGATTAGGTTGATGATGTTTTATAGGTGCACAACCCTATTTATTATTCCTAAATTTTTCACTTTTGTTTAAATGTCATTTCAATAAAATATCATTACCCATCTCTTGATTCTTTGCATTTTGACAACTTTTGGGGCAAATTTTAGTAGGCATATTTTTTTTGATGCTATATTATCCTATTCTACCATATTCACCCATAATGAAATTAAGTGCAAAACCTACCCTGATCATAACTCCCTTATGTCATCTAGCCATTGTGTCTTTATGTGCCAAAAATGGCTGTCCCAAAGCTAAAATATCTCTAAATCTATAAATAAAAATATAAAAATTGAAGGGTATATGTCTTATTTAAAGCATCCAAATCAAAAATTTCAAACTTTTGAATATTATCTCTTAGATTCTATATGTTGGTCATATCTTTGCAATTGTAGCTCCTATCGATAGATCAAAAGAAGTGCTAAAATCCTTGTACCTTAATAAATTTTATGGTATCAATGGAATATTTTTGAAAATTTTAAAAAACTCACTTATTTTATAGGCCTAAAAAACTTGTCTTAGAAACTCTTTGGAACCTTACACCATCATGCTTCTTATAAATATCTAGATAGGTGAAGATACACATGTTTATTTATTTACCTTCACTTATCTTATATTTACCCCCATTTATTACAACACTTGCATATTTAAATTTATGGTGTTATGTTATTTTTCCAAAGCACCATCACACATTAAACAATTGTGACACATGATGAGATTTAGATGGGCACATGTAAGCATCTTATTTTCACTTACTGATAGTTTTATCTTACAAGACGTGTCAACGTAATAATCTGCTTGAGTGTATGTCCTAAGGAGTACACTGAGATCAAGGTGCACTAGTTTGTGGTACTTTGTGATATATTTTTTCATACTTATCCATTCTTACTACCACTTTCATTCCTACCATGGAGGTTCCCACTCTCTTTTTTGCCCCTTTACACATGTTTACCCAATGCCATTACTTTGACCGATTACATCTTGTAGCTTTTGCCAAGTAGGTTGAAGTCATCAACCATGTCGATGATGTACTATGTTTGATAGACATTTTTATATTCCATTGGTTATACCAATGGCGTAGGATAAGTTTTATTTTTGAATTTAAAGTTTGGATATGTATCTATAGGGATTTTATTTGATATTTATCAAAATATAGACATCTAATAAACTTTTATCCCGTAGGTAGGTCCACCTATGTAAGAAGAAGAAGAATTAGGATAAGGATTTTACACTTGAGGAAGAATAATTTGCATAAGGACTTAAATATTTCAAGAAAAGACATTGAACCAACAAATTATACTTAGTATTTGGAGTCCCCAACTTGGGTCTTCTTCTTTCCATCTTGACATCACTTACAACCATTTCTCACAGAATGTCACTTTAACTAAGGAGGAATATTAATTCACTAAAAAATCAACCTAAGATGAGTATCTTAACCCTATACTCTTTATTTTATAATTTAGTGGTTAAATTATATTAGTTTATTTATTTATGCTTAGATTAATATATGTTTTTTTATTATTTTACTATTCTTTGTATGTTCTTTATTTATTCTTTAGGGTTACCCTCCAATGACACTTTTAGTTTTCTTAGTTTAGATACCTTGTGGATACCATCTAATGAAATTATATTTTATTTGATTATATTTCATACCTCTTAGTTAACATCTAATGAAATTTTTGATCTAGTTAGGCCTACACTTGTTTTTGTTTATGTAGACTCCCCATTTATATCTCTGGCAACCTCCTTTAATCACAAACCTTATATATGACCATAAATCACTTTGTGGACCAATGTATTTTATGCATGTTGGATCTAGTATGATCTTTTATATTTTCCTATTTTAAAGTATCCTTATTTTCTCAACCATTCTTGACCTACACATAGTTTCAATTATCCTATTAAGGTTTGAAGAAAATCGAATGTTTAGGGATTTGTGTGAAATTTTAGAAAGACAAGCAAGGTTTTCAGAGCCTTAGAATTGATGAACAGAGTTGCTAAATGAATTTTTCTATGTTTGTTATTTATGTAAATGTGTATTGTATAGTTTTGGTTTCCAAGAATGTTGGGTGTATGGTTCTGATGTGGTGCACAAGTCTTTATAAGTTTTTCAAGTTCTCACTTTCTTACCCTAAAAACCTTGATTTTATTGTTAAATTATGACACATTTCCATTTTTTTCAAAAATTAGATATTAATTTAAACCCTTATCTTGAAAATTATCATACTAAAATTAAAATTAAAATTAGCTTGGCATTTATTGTTTTTAATCATATATTTATAAATAAATTTGATTGTGATCCATTTATTCATATTATAACATGTTAAAATTACATATTGATTAAAAGGGTTATATTATCCCAAATAAATTTAAGGGTATGAATATCAAAATTAAAGTGAATGTTATGAAATAATTTTAAAAAATAATGTTAAACATAGAGAAAATATTTACCCACGTAAGTATAGGGCTTAGCCAATTTAAAAATAGACATTGAGTTATTATCAATTCTTACAATGAGAATAAAATGTGATGTATAACATGTACTATGAATGAACTCAATTAATTTTGTCTACAAGATATTAAAAAATTAAACATTTATATATGCACAAAGTATTTATTTATTGTGCTTTATTATTAAACAATGTACATGTGCCGATGCTAATAAATATGTCATAACTTCATAATTTTTCTACTCTATCCAATAAAAACCTTTGACAAGATATATTATCTTAACAATTTTAAAATTTAATACCTAAAAATTAAATAATATTCTCTTACATGTTTTTATATAATATTATATTTATATCAATATAAGAATTATAATTATTTTAGGGATAAGTGAATGGAGTTAGGGGACAATTTCATGAACATTACCCATAACATGATCACATTAATTAATAACATGATTACATTATTTAATTAATGTGATCACATTATTTGAATCTAGGCTCAGGATTATCAATGCATAACATGATTGCATTATATTGAATAATAACATGATCGTGTAATAATACAATCACATTAATAACATGATCATGTTAATAATGTGATCGCATTAACTGTGTGTTGAAAAAAATAAAAATGGAAAACCCAAATGCAAAAATACTCATTTTGCATTCAAGTTCCATTGCTCTCCCATAGCTTTCATAATTGTGTTTTTCTTATAAGACTCCAAAGAGTGTAAAAAATTTGCTAGATTCATCCCATAGACTCATTGATCAATGATGCCACCATGTAGGAGAGGTAAGTGATTGAAATCTTACCTATTTAACCCTAATTTTTCATAATTTTCATTATTTAACCCTAGTTTTTAATTTTAATTATATTTAATAGCCTATCCTTCTAAACCTCCAAAGAACCCTCTAGTTGCTCCTCCTCCTAACCCTCCATAAAACCCTATTGTTCCTCTTATCTTTGCACCTAAACCTCCTATATATCCTTAAAACCCCCTAGCAATTAAGATGTTTCGATTGAAAACATTGTGGGTAATAAACTTGAAATTAAAGAGTTGATAGAATGAGGGATCCCAGTTTAACTGACCCCCACTATACTAAGCTAGCTTATTCCCTATATACATTATTGGGTCAAACTGACTCTATAATGAGTCAAATTGACCAATGAAACTCATATAGGGATACTTATAAGGCCTATTATGCTAACAATTTATCAACCCTTCAAGTCAAGAACAAAGATATTTCAAAATCTAATATTTACACACTATTCATCAACCTAGCCACCAGTGTCCCATTTCTTGTAACCTCTAAATGTTTTCCTATCCATATTTATGTATATAAATTAATCACAACCAATTTTTTGGATTGATGGTGGATGGTCTTTAACTATCCACCATGTAACAACCATGAGTTCCTATTATATTTTTTGAGGAAATTCTACTGTGAGTTTGTCCTCAATGAGATTCCTAATTATTTTGATTTTAGTGAGTTTTAGAGCCGAGGAAAAGGATTTATGAAAGATCAATGAGGTGCACATCATGCACCAAATTGACCTATATGAATTTGTATCTAAAATCCAATTGAGCCTAAGATCCCCTTCATGGTTCATTAGGTCATGGAGATAGACACTCTCCATGCTCTTAGTTCACTCATCGATACACTCATTTAGCATACGAGTATGCTTTCAGAGTGATGCTATAGATACTCATAGGCTACTCAACCCTAAACCCACCCTTGTAGTTCATGTGGATCTGTGTATAAGACCTTTTAATGATGATGGTGTCTATGGTTTAGATGGATTAGATCATATTCTCATGAGTGATGAATTTTTGGCACACAAATTTAGTGTGTAGATATCTATCACCACATGGATGTAGGTGTATTTTATATAAATTTCATGTTAAATTTAAGTTATATTTGAAATTTTAATTTTTAAGATAAAAATTAATTTACATAAAAATTGAATATAATATATATGTCATTTTTATGTCACAGGAGGTGACAATTCCTACATCATCACAATCATCATTTACAACATTTGATTCATTGTGGTCATTATTTACATATTCTGATCTAGCTATTGGGTCATCCATGACTGCATCAGCCTCTGTTAGGATAAAACCATTTACCTATATAGAGGTAAAAAACTTTACATATATGTTTTTATCTTTGTATCTATTAGGATTGTAGTTGTTTACATATATGTTTTGTTATTTGCATGTAATTTACTTCTCTTCTCAAGAATGAATGTAAACATAACACAAAAAAAAACATAAAAGTCATGAATGGTCTTATAATGGACAATGATTACTTGGGAGTAACATCATACAATGTTCTTATAGGGTAATTGATTAAAGATGTAGACATTGTATTCATATCTTCTACCCATTACCCATATGGTACATTTTCTCTTTTTATTACTCGAGGTCAATACGCTAGTTTACAAGAATTCTATTACATGCTTCCAGGGATAGGACATTATTTATGAATAAAACATGAAACACATTTTGCCATGAAATATTTGAATCTTCCTTATGAATATACACCCATTTTCCTAGTGGAAGTTAGCTTGAAAGTGATAATATCCTCTTAAATGGGAGTCTCATTCATATAAATATTTCCTAAAGACTTTCCTAATAATGAAAACTTAAATTCCTATGACCATATTGCATCTAAAACCATAAGGACATAAACTTGACATGACTTCACATGTAGCATAAATACTTCCTCATCTTTGATATGGATAAACACAAACAATCCTTTTTCCCATCTATATTTGTGCACCCAACATTTGTATAAGATCCATGTGTGTGTGTGTGTGTGTGTGTTTGTGTGTGTGTGTGTGTGTGTGTGTGTGTGTGTGTGTGTGTGTGTGTGTGTGTGTGTGTGTGTGTAATAGTAAGCATGTGAAATAAATATCACCAATCCACTTAAACAACCATTTGTATCAAATAATGAGAAACTACTATAATCATCAATATCATGCCCAACACATACATCCTTGTGATTAGGGTAAGATCTAGCTTGAGTGTTAAAACCCACCCATTGGTTACCCAAATCATTTCTCAAAAAGGGGAGATGATTGTCAAGCATGCTTACTCTTTATTCTCATTCTTTGAATAGTAATTATAAGATCAAATGACCTTGTCAGACCATACAAAAAGGAATTAGTTATGAGGGTCCTACCTAAGTCAAACCCCTATTTTTAGACAAGTTATAAATCAATAACCAATATATTCCAACACGTAATATAGTATAAATTGAATATCGTGACCCAAGTTTATTTATATTTATCAATGAAAAAAAATAAACTAGTATATTATATATTCCCTTTCACTAATTCTCTAATTTTGGTTTTGGTACAAGGTTGTTGATCTAACACTTCAATAGATGGATTATAAATTTAGATCTAAGTGTATTTTCATGTGCATGTTTGTCCTCTTCTTTCTTATAATGTCTTAGTTCATTCATGTACTTATATAGATAGATCTTTTATATACAAGTGCTTCTATTGATCATTTTGGTTTCCATATATAAGATTTGATTCTTTATATAAAACTAAGTGAGACCTTGTTTACATGAATAGTTGATGTCTGGATTAGACACTCCTCCCTCTCAATGAGCTAAGATAGACATAGGCATTGTTGATATAATGTCATATGCATAGGTGCTGACAGAGGTATATAATAGTTCTTATAAATTTGAATTTGAAAAGTAGACTTCTTTTAATAATTTTAGTACATGTACTTGGGGAAAATTTAACTTTTTGTAAATGTATTGTGTATGCAAGGTTGTCCTGTGATAGCTGATAGTCCCAGTCAGATGGTGATTAGGGTAACTTATCATGTTCATCCTATATTTGAGATGCTTATTTGGATATTTAAGCCTACCATTGACTTGTTTGAGTGTGAAAACATATTAAGTAGGATCATGAGATTGCAGTAAGTGTACATGTTTAAACAATTTTTTATTTTAGTTTAAAATTAATTTATTAACAATTATTTGAATGTATTTTATGTTAAATTTGTAATAATTCTTATAGTTGAACAAGCTTAGCTGTAAGCTATCTATGAGTGTATGACCCACAGTCAGACCTTAGAGCAATCCAAGGCATTAGAGGGGTCTCCATCTAATAGTAGGACATCCTAGAGAGAGTTTTCTTTGAGGAAGGAAAAGAGAGGGAGGTTATTTGATGAATAGGATGTCTTACACATGAGATGTACTTTTTTATATACCTCTATGATAATTAATACATTGTATCATTGTATATGCACATATGGCATTCAACCAATATTAGATACTATGTTCATAGATGTAATTTTTTGTACTCCTATCATGGAAATCTATGTATTATAGACATTGGATACATGTGCCTATATTGTATGCCTTTCATGGCAATCTATCTAATTTATATTTAGTTTTTATTTCATTATGTGTTATTGTACAATGTTGTTTTGATATTCCAAATTATTATCTATTGGATCTCATTGTTAATGGTGTACACACAAATGAGGATTAAAAAATTGTTCTTTTCAATGCTATAAATCTTGAATCTCCCATTTTTTTAAATTAAAGTTTTTATTTCATTGTATGTAGTGAAAATGATTAATGACACTCTTATCACTTAGGCTTAATGGACTTATTTTCTTTGTACCTACTTATTGAAAAATTTGGAGACACTTAGTGGTGTCATTAGACCTCTTACAAACCTCTCACATTTATTCTCTACCTCATTTCATACATTTCATTCACAAACATCCTCTCACTCTTTCACTATCTTTTCACCAAGCAAACCTCTTAGGTTTCAAGGACCAAAACTTGATATAAGTCTCAAAGAACTAGTCTTATATCATAGATGTTTTTACATGGTCAAATCACACCTTCATTAGCCTATTACAAGAATTCAAACACACTTCAACATTTAATTCCACATATAGGGCACAACAACACACACTATAGTCTTGTGACAACAACATGGAGTATCTCCTGTATCATAAAAAATAATTTTTAGTGATAATATGAATATATATTTAATTAAAATAAATTGTATATAATTAAAAATATTCTACCTTGCTACACTAGATCAAATACATGGTCAATTTCATTTGATGATGTCATATTTTTAAGTCATGATGCTATTTGAATCTGATATATGTTGATTGGAATTAAAAGTTTAGAACTCCAATCATCCACCCACTCTTGTGACTCACACTCATTCCAAATAGAGTCCATGCATACATAATATAAACATGTCAAGTGTCTCCCATGAATAGGCCAAAAACTCCTATTTGAGCTACAAAATGAGTAGAGGTCACTTAAACCCATTAGAGTCATACAATCCTAAAACTTTTCCAAGTGTTATTCATCCATTAACCAAAAATGTCTATGAATGGTATAATTTGGTTGAGCACCATGACACATGTTCTCTTTACACCATTTAACCTTAGTTTTTGTATCTGTCAAATGAAAACCCTTTTCAAATTTCAACTCCTCCCTTGTAATAGCTCTTTTTACACATGCTCTAGCACCGTCATGCTTCCCTTTTCCATGGTCAGCCTTAGTGAAACTCCAAATGTGTTCTACACCAGTGGTAATGTGAATACTTCTTAACCAATAAAATATCCAAGAATTTTTTAATTGTGATGTGCAATTATCTAACCAAATGTAATGTTGATTGAAAATAATGTTCTTCTAACTCAATTATTCATAGAACTTCTAAAAACAACCTTTCACATACCATAAAAAATGTGATCTATCATCATTGATATAGAAATGGTACTCCCTTAATATGTTATGCTATTTCTCTATACTATCAAGTGCATGCATGAATGTTATACGCATGAATATAGAAACTTGTGATGAGTTGTAATGTTGTAATTAAACTTCCATTTGGGGTTTGAATATGTAATTATCAGCAAAATCAACTACTAAAATAATGGAACCAAGTGGTAATTTATCCTTTCATATCTTGAAATGTTCATCCAACCATCTATCTATTTATGGCATAAAATGGCACTAGATCTTAACCAATCAACAATGTGAAGTTTCAAGCTATGGGACAATGCAGCTTGAAACAACCTCCAAGTTTTAAAGAAGTTGGTCTCTTCTATTTGTATAGGGTGTTTCGAAAAGGGATAGGAGACTAAACAAAAATGCAAAATATAGGAATTAAAACCTAACTATGGTGACGCGCCTGAGTGTAATCCTAATCCTAACCTGATCACAAAGTGACTATTATAGGATTCAATTACATTTAAGAGAAGACAAGTGCATGATCAATGTAAAAGATCAAAATAATAGAAATAGAAGCTCACAATAGGGAAATCTTTTGCTAAGATACAGGAATTGTCAACCAAGGCATAGTGTTCAATCTTCTTGATAGATTCCTCCAATCACATAAGAGCCACAGAAGTCACGCATAGTTATGTAGAACTTTAGACTCTAGAAAATGAGACAAAAAAAATAACATTTCCAATCACAACACTTGAAAATCTACAGCATAAACTACTTTGCAAATGACACAGATATCATCAACAAGGGCATAGTGTTCAATCTTCTTATTGAATCTTTTAGTCATACAAAAGATGCAAAAACACACACAATCATATAAACCTTTCAACTTAGGAAAATGGAACAAAAGCAAATGATATTAATAGTCAAAACTCTGAAAAGTCTAAAACTATAGAATTCCCCCTTTCCTTTCTTACAATTATTCCTCTTTTATAGTCTCAAATCACTCCTTTCATCATCCCTTTTCCCATGCAATCTTCTCCATCCTTCACTCATAAGGGATAAATAGACGGTGCCTTCAATGCTGTGGGGGGCTCCAAAAATCTACCAAATGAACTGTTCCATCTACTTGAATTAACTCCAGCCAATTTTCCCTTCATTTCGCTTTGCAACAATAGATACACAAAACACTCTGTTATGTTTGAAATGGGAGAGGACACTTAGTCAATTTTCTAAAAATCCTCATCTTACTTAGGAGGTACCAAAAAATGACACTTGGCACTTTCTACTAGATTTATCTAAGACACATGGCTTTCATTCATGACACATATCAAATTCTTATGGATGGCGACACTTGGTAGCTTCCATGGACTTTGAAGTAACACCTGGGGCCCATGACAATCTTTATTCAATAGTGAAACTCAAAGATAGTTTCTCAAAAATGGGAACTTGGTAGCCTTCGCTGCTTTTGGGAAGATATGTGGCATCTTTTGCTTCTTCATCTAGGGGTGTGTGATGTCTTCCGTTTTTGTTGGGGACAGAGTAGAGATGGACTTAGAGAGTGACACTTGGTAGCCTCCATTGTACTTCAGTATTTAAGCAAAATGAAATGATGCCTTTATGCATTGAAGGAGAGCACTAGACCCAGGTGTTAAAACAAAGTCTCTCGATAGTCGACACATGGTGACTTCCACTAATTCTTCAAAAGGATGGTTTAGGGCCTTCAAAACTACCAGTTAGCACTTTTCGCTCTCTATGTTACTTGGTCTGTTGAAAGTCTTAGCCAAAAGGTAGAATGAAACATGAGTACCTCTATGAGATTTAGATGCTGACATGTGGTTTGTTTTGCTTAACTACTACTAGATACATGGCACATTTTTGTGGTTCTTTGGAAAGTCACAAAAGGGCCTCAGAGGATGCCAGTTGGTTGGCTTCATGCTTTAGAAGGTGACACTTGGTAGCTTCTGCTTGAATCTAATACTTAGGCTAAAATTGAAATGAACGAAACAAAAGGAGAAAATGAACCATGCTCTAAGGATGACACTTGGTAGCTTCCACTTAACTTTGACACTTAGGCAAAAATGAACCCATCCTCTACTCCAAAACTCTATTGCTTCATCCAAGGTACGCAAGAACCAAAATTTTAGTGCTCGACCCAAAAATTCAAATGCAACGTAGAGTAAAAATTTTACTCTATAGTTACTAGTGACCCTCAAGACTTTCGAGCCTACTCAAAAAGAACACTCCACCTCCTGCTAAATCAAAATTGTGAAAATTACAACTTAAAACCATCAACATATGTTCAAAACACCTATTCAAGAGCAAAGCGGGGAAAACAATGAGGAAACAATGTGAGAAAGGGAAACTATTTAACTATAATACATGAGAGACCCAAGTTAATTAAAATGTTTTAAATAGATTTCATTTATAGGAATATCTTCAAGTTATCCTTCCATCGATTCTAACTCGAAAGAATTCTCCTATTTTCATGAGAAAATTCTATACGGACTAGTCCATAGTGCTTCAAATTTGGTGTGCTAACCTAGCTTGGTGGCTCGTGCATCCCATTTCAAAAAAATTGAGCCCACTTCAAAATTAGGATTCGAAGTCCTTTTATCAAAATACTTCTTAACCATTCCTTGATGTTTGATTAATGAATCATGGGCTATATCCCTCTTCTCCTAAACTTCCAAAAGTTCTATGAGTCTGACTTGCATGGGGCCATTTTCTTCAATCTGAATTTGTTTGATCAACTGAAGAGTAGGGATTTCCAAACTTAGGGGAATCATGACAGACTTCCCACATACTAATTCATATGGAGACATTTTGATCAACTACTTGGGCATGATCCTATTAGCCTGTAATGCTAGATTTAGCACTTTATGCCACTCTTTGTGATGGTCAGCCCCTACTCTTTTGATGAGTCTTATCAGGTTCTTGTTGGTTGATTTTGCAAAACCATTACCTTGAGGGTAATAGTTAGATGACATTTTTAGATATATTCTATGTCTTAATTTGAAGTCAGATACCTTAAACCCTAAGAATGATTTAGAGTTATTTGAAATGATGGTGTGAGGAGCCCCAAAGTGAGTAGTGATACCCCCTAAAAAATCTAGGATCACATTCTCTGTTGCTTCTTTAAGTGGGACTGTCTCAGTCCATCTAGTGAAATAGTCTATCATAGTTAATATCCATTTGTGACCCATGATAGACACTAGGTTTATCATCCCAATGAAGTCGAGACCCCATTGAGTAAAAGGCTCATCCACAACTATAGGACTTAGTGGCATGGCTGCGTTCCTCTGCATCCCTGTATAATACTGGTAGGATTGACATTTTTTAACTAGCTGATAACAATTTGCAAATAAAGTAGGCCAGAAATATCCTACCTCACTTATATTTATGGATGTGGTCTTTACAAAAAAATGACCCCCTAATGCTCCATGATGCATTTATGTAGTATCTTCTTGGCTTCAACCTATTCTACGCATCTTAGTAATTTCCCATCAGAACTTCTTTTGAAAAGGACTTGTTCAATTGAAACAAAATGAACTCCTTGTATTCTATAATATCTTCTCTTGTTTCAAGGGAGTTCTCTCAGATAAATTCCATTTTTCATGAATTAAATCATGTTGGTGACCCAGGATTCTAGATCAACCTCTTGTAACTTAAGCGCCATCTCTAGCTCTCCTTCCAAATCTACTTCCTCAAGTAGCATCTTTTCCAGCTCTTGGGTTATATATTAACATAGACCCCTACCTCTGACCAGCTTGGTGGGTCTGACCTCCACATCATATTCAAGGATCTTAGTGATCCAATTGGCTCCTTTCTCTATAATCTCCCCCTCCATGATTTATTCCCTGACACTTGGGTGAGCCACAAGTATTAAAATTTTATTCCTCGATATCAGATGCCTAAATTTCTTGAGGGCTTTCATCATGGCATAGGCTTGTCTTTCCAAAAAATTGTATCTGGTCTCATAATCTCTAAGAGTTCTTGAGAAAAGCTATTGGGTGCTCCCCCTCTATCCTGTCATTCTTTTGAGTCAGGACATCAACAATACTTGACTCCCCTCCATAGACATACACTACAAAGGGCATGGAAAAATCTAGGTTCTTGAGCACTGGGGCTGCTGAGATAGCCTTCTTGACCCCCTCAAAAGCTTGCCTTCCTTCTGTAGTTCACTTTAAGACTAGATCATTTTTAAGCAAAAATGTCATTGGCCTAACCAAGCTTTCAAAATTGGATATGAATTTACTGACAAAATTAATCTTCCCTAAAAAGGACTAGACTACCTTTTTATTCACCGAAAGAGGTAAGTCCATTATAGCTACAATTCTCTTGGGATATATAGAAACCCCTTCCTTAGATACTATGTGCCCCAATAATTTTCCTTGAGGCACATCAAAAATAAATTTCTTGGGATTCAATGATATCCCAAAATCTTGACATTTCTTGAAGACAGATTCCAAATGATCAAAATGACCATCAACATTTTTTAAGAAAATAGTGAGGTCATCCAGATAGACCAGGATGACTTTGTTTATTAGCTCACCAAAGGCTATATCCATAGCTTATTGAAAGGTGGATCTTGTGTTTGATAAGCTAAATGGCATCTTCGTGTAGGCAAATGTCCCCCATTTGGTAGTGAAAGTAGTTTTATACTAGTCTTCCTCAGCTAGCCAAATCTGATTATACCTAGAGAAACCATCAAGTAAAGAAAACCTCTCTGATTTAGCCACAGTTTGTAGAATTTTTTCCATGGAGGGTAAGGGATAGTGGTCTTTTAGAGACACTTTATTTAGATCTTTGAAATCTACACATAGTCTTACATCTCCATTCTTTTTTCTAACCGGGACTAGATTTGATACCCAAGTTGAGTGCTTGATTAGAAATATTATTTTTGAATCTAAAATCTTCTACAACTCATCTACCATTAGAGGCTCAATCCTTGGATTTATCAGCCTCTATTTCTATCTGATGAGCTTGGATCCTTCAGTCAATTCTATTGTGTGTTGGATAACATCCCTATTGTATCCATGAGGATCTTCATAGCTCCAAGCTGACTCTGTCATATCTCTGACACAATTCAATTAGTTTTTCCTTTTCTTTTTGAGTTGTAGATTTACCAACCTTTAGCTTCTTCCCATCACTCACCTCTACCTCAGAATAGTCTACCTCATCTACTTGGAACCTTTTCTTTCCCAGGCTTACATCCTCTGGGTCAAACAAATTTTCTAAGGTGATTAGGGAGCTTATTAGTCCCTAATTGAATAACCTGATCACCATATGCCTCTTCAACTTTAGTTTGAAACTGATCTACTAACTCATCTGATTGTGCAAGAAAGAGACTACCTAAGCATCATTTTCAAACACTTGCCAATTTTCATCATTGTCTGGGATGGTTGGCCTCACTAACTTTTATTGACTCATTGTTAACCAATAGGCCAGTTGTTGGGTTAAACTATGAGCCAATTTGAGCCATCCTATTAGCCTTAGTGTTTTGACTTCTAGGGATTATTTCAATGCTAAAGGCATCAAAATCTTATATCAAATCCCAAATCATATGCCTGTAGGACCTCATTCTCACATTCTTGGCTGCTTCCTTTTCCCGTATTTGCTTCACTACTAGTTTTAAATCTCCTTTTACTTTTAGGTTATTTATTCCCTTTTTTCAAGCTAACAAGAGCCCATGTACTAAATATTCATATTCTACATCATTATTAGTGCAAGTAAATTGGAATTGGATAGCCCTTAAAATTTTATCACCATTTGGAGCAGTAAGATAAATCCCTGCTCCAGCACCATGTTTACTTCTAGCCCCATCAAAATTTAAAGTCCAAAGCACTAAATCTTGAGTAGTAGGTGCATCTTCTCTTATAACATTTGGGATCACCTAATCCTCATCAAAAATGACATACGTGCCCAAACTAGTAGAGTCATAGTTCCCATACGGGTCACTATGCATCATAGCCAATAATTGGCTATATTCTTCTTCTTGATCATGCTCAGTCTAGTCTCCTAGTTCTTTGACAAAATTTCTTTCTTATTTATTCATCATGGCATGATCTGCTTCTAATCTTGTTGCTATTTCATTGGTGATGTGGTCTTTGGAAAATGGTTCAGATAGAATTTTCATCTTTAAACCATACCTAGTTTTCAGAATGAGGTGAGACCAATCAAGAGACATATACCCTCCTATTTTCACCGTAAAGTCTCAGGATAAACATAA
Organism: Torreya grandis; assembly: GCA_037957365.1. Lineage (NCBI taxonomy): Eukaryota > Viridiplantae > Streptophyta > Pinopsida > Cupressales > Taxaceae > Torreya > Torreya grandis. The sequence continues at coordinate 6,630,000 of JARHVA010000160.1, read as the reverse complement.
ACCAAAGATGGGAGGTATATCTATGACAACTATATCCTAGTTGATAGCTACGTTGGGGCATGTGAATAACTATGAGGGGAGTTGTTTTATTCTCCCTATGTTTTGCACTGTTTTGCCATCTAGTTGCATAACTCCTTTTACAAGTGGTTCCTAATTTATTTTTAAGGCATTAGCTATTTACTTGGGCATCACAGTTGTGCTAACTTCTAAATCTATCAATGCATTATGCAAGAGTTTCTTCCCAACTATCAGAGTTAAATAGAAAGGCTCTGGCTTGGATTTACTTACTTGTGTTGCATTGTTCGTGAAGGTTGTTATCGTTGGAAGAACTAGATTTTTGAGCTTTTTCTTTCCAGCAGGTCCTCCCTTGGTAATAGCACCTTTGGGCACTATTTGCCCTTGTAGAGCTTCTTGAAGTAATGTCTTTTTCTTAGGAATAGCCAAGATATCCCATATAGAGACTTGTGCTAGAGTTTATCTTTAATTTGTCCACTACATTGATTGGTACCAAAGACTGAGTTTTTTAGAAATAAGGATACCTTGTCTTTTCTTGAATTTGGATAGGGATCCCTTGATCTTGTACTCATTGGGGTACTTCTTGTCTAATAGCAACATTCCTTTGCCCCTGAGATGGAGGATTATTCTTGACTTGATCAATTGCAATCTCAGTCTACTCCACCATTCTCCTCTTTGATCTGGTATAGTAGTTAGATTGCACTACTGGCCTTTGGGAGGTGGATGCTTCATTTAGAAAGACTATTTCTTCATCCTCAACCCATGAGAACAAAGCATGTTCTAGGGCTATCTCTTCCTCCTATTGCAAGGACATTCCTTGCATCTGAGCCACTAGAACTAAATTCTACATGCTAGGAGACTGGTATGCTTGACTGCTATTGGTACTGGCAAACTGGCCATCCATTCCTCTCTGCTCAGCTACCCTTTGCTATAGATTACCCCTAGGACAATCTCTGGGTGTGTGAGCATCATTTCAAGGGAAACACCAAGCATTAGTATCATCCACATAATTGTTTTGGCTTGGAACCATTTCCCTATTTGAGTTGGGAGGAATGTCCTATGAGGGTGTGGGAACTGCAACTAATTGATTTGCTAGTTGATGGTTGGTTTGCCTTGGAGGGCCTTGATACTAGTTGGTCTAAGATGCAAACCTATTTCCTTGATAGCCTTGATAAGGAGGTTTGGGGAAAGTATTTTGCTGCCTCTTCATATTAATTAGCTCATTAGAGAATGTCCTTAGCATACTCTTGATATCATCCATCTCGAATGACGGAGCAGGGACTAGTTGTTTCATAGATGATGGAGGGTAAGCATGCATAGACATAGGTGGGCTTATGGCCTTAAGAAACTCTTGGGGTAAGGGCAAGGTAATTTCTAGGAATACAGGCATGGGAGGCCTTGGAGGTAGCTTTCCAGCATCAATCAAATGATTCTCAGCTCTAACCGTGAGGGCATAAGCTGCTTACAAAGTGTGTCCTCCCAGTGACTGAATCATAATAGATATATCTGAATTTAAAGCTTTGAGATAGAATACTATGGCCATATTAGGTGGTGGTTTAGCTGCAATAGGGATTCTATCCCAAGTTTTTTAGAATCTATGTTGAAATCAGTCATGTCCTCCTATGGTCCCCTTTTAATGGTGATCAACTGCTGTAATAAAGAGGATTTATCACACTTTTCTATAAATCTTTCAAAAAATGGATCTCCAAGTTGGTCCCATGTAGAAATGGTGTTTGGGGTCAAGGACCAATACCATTCTAAAGCCTTACCTTTGAATGAGGCTACTAACAACCTTAGGGCCACATTTTGCTCTATGACACCATGTATGGCACAAACATCTGATACATCTTGAAGATGTTCCATAGGTGTTTTTGAGTCTTGCCCACTAAATTTGGTCAGAGCCTTTAGAGCATTTCTTGGAATAGGGTCCCAAACAGTTGGTGGTGTTGGGAGGATGAAGGGGCTACTATTGTTCCATCTCACATAATTTCATGGAGGGATGTTGGCTCCCATATTCAATACTGGTATAAATTGGTTAGATCTTCTTCTTGGACTAACTACCAAAGGTGGCAAAAAAATACCTAGATTTGTAGCAAATTGCGATCTGGTGACTGGTCCATAGCTCTAACTCCTCATAGCTCTTTGGTTCATATGGTCTTGTTAAAAACTTCAAGACTAGTCCCACTAGGTGTGCCAAAAACTATTAATGGCATAAAATGATGCTAGATCTTAACCAATCAACAATGGGAAGTTTTAAGCTGTGGGATAATGCAGCTTGAAACAACCTCTAGGTTTTAAAGAAGCTGGTCTCTTCTATTTGCATTGGGTGTTGGGAAAAGGGATAGGAGACTAAATAGAAATGCAAAATACAATAATTAAAACCTAACTATGGTGATGTGCCTGAGTGTAATCCTAATCCTAACCTGAGCACATAGTGACTATTATAGGATTCAATTAGATTTAAGAGTAGACAAATGCATGATCAATGTAAAAGATTGAAATAATAAAAATAGAAGCTCACAATAGGGAAATCTTTTGTTGAGATACAAGAATTGTCAACGAAGGCATAGTGTTCAATCTTCTTGATAGATTCCTCCAATCACATAAGAGGCACAGAAGTCACACATAGTTATGTAGAACTTTAGAGTCCAAAAAATGAGATAAAAGCAAATAACATTTCCAATCACAACACTAAAAAGTCTACAACATAGACTACTTTGCAAATGACACAAATAACATCAACAAGGGCATAGTGTTCAATCTTCTTATTGAATATTTCAGTCATACAAAAGATGCAAAAACACACACAGTCATATAAAACCTTTCAACTCAAGAAAATGGAACAAAAGCAAATGATATTATTGGTCAAAACTTTGAAAAGTCTAAAACTATAGAATTCCCCCTTCCCTTTCTTACAATTCTTCCTCTTTTATAGCCTCGAATCACTCCTTTCATCATCCCTTTTCTTGTGCAATCTTCTCTATCCTTTGCTCATAGGGGACAAATAGATGGTGCCTTCAATGTTGTGGGGGGCTCCAAAAATATACCATATGAACTACTCCGTCTACTTGAATTAACTCCAACCGATTTTCCCTCCATTTCTCTTTGTGGCAATAGATACACAGAACACTCCATTATATTTGAAATGCGAGAGGGCACTTAGTCAATTTTATAAAAATCCTATCTTACTTAAGAGGTACAAAAAAATGACACTTGGCACTTTCTGATAGATTTATCTAAGACATGTGGCTTTATCCACTTTCCTTTGGTTGTGTTGTAGTATCATTCAGGGCACATATTGAATTATTATGGATGGCGACACTTGGCAGCTTTCACAAACTTTGAACTAACACCCAAGGCCCACCACAACCTTTATTCAGTAGTGAAACTCAAAGATAGTTTCTCAAAAATTGGCACTTGGTAGCCTTCACTGCTTCTAGAAAGATACATGGCATCTTCTGCTTCTTTGTCTAGGGGTGCATGACATCTTCCATTTTTGCTAGGGATAGAGTAGAGAGGGACTCTGAGAGTGACACTTGGTAGCCTCTACTATACTTTAGTATGTAAGCAAAATGAAATGACACCTTTATGTGTTGAAGGAGAGCACTAGACCCAGGTGTTGAAACAAAGTCTCTCGGCAGTTGATATGTGGTGATTTCTGCTGCTTCTTCAAAAGGATAGTTCAGGGCCTTCACAACTACCACCTGGCACTTTTTTCTCTCTATGTTGCTTGGTCTGTTGAATGTCTTTACCAAAAGGTAGAATGAAACACAGGTGCTTCTATGAGATTTAGACACTGACATGTGGTGCATTCCGCTTAACTAGTACTGGATACGTGGCACATTTTGTGGTTCTCTGGAAAGTCATAAAAGGGCCTCAAAGGATGCTAGCTAGTCAGCTTCATGCTTCAGAAGGTGAAACTTGGTAGCTTCTACTTGAATCCAATACTTAGGCCAAAATTGAAATGAAAGGAACAAAAGGGGAAAATGAATCATGCTCTGAGGATGACACTTGGTAGCTTCTACTTAACTTTGACACTTAGGCAAAAATGAACCCGTCCTCTATTCCAAAACTCTATTGCTTCGTCCAAGGTGCGCAAGAACCAAACTTGTAGTGCTCGACCCAAAGATTTGAATGCAATGTAGAGTAAAAATTTTACTCTACACTATCCATGTGTGTGTACCTTGCATACTCATAAACAATCTTCTCCCTTAATTTGACCAAAAATTTGGAGACATGTATCCTTTTTGTAACAAGCTCACACCTTTTAGATTCCTTGTCATATTTCACTTATAAGTCACCAATTTAAATTTGTTTAAACCAAATAATTCATATCCAATTTCACTCATAATCTCTTCATGGATACATTTTTTTAAATTTGGAAATCTACCACAAATACTGTAATTTCTATTTAAACATGATTTGTTGTAAAATAATTATCCATCCAATATTTTGTAAAAGATAGTTGAAATGAATTCCCTAGCTAATTTTGGTGGCAATTCAATGCCATACTCCTACAAAATGTTAGTATGAAAAGTACAATGAATATGGAAAAAAACAACGTAGTGCATTAAAAATTGAACATGTTGCCTACAACAATAAGTGGTGCATGTGTGATTTATTTTAGCATAAAAAGGTTTTACCATCTGAAAATATCTTTGACAAATAGAAATTTGTGGATGTTTTTTTTCAAAAATTTAAGGTACAATTATGTTTGAGTCATATCTAATAAATGTTTTGGATGTAGTTCATGGTTATAAGAACCAAATCTTCTTTTCACAACATCTCTTGCATTGGGAAAAACTCTTGTATTGTCTTTCCAACAATTGAGCAAGTAACTCTTTTAGAGTATCAACTATAGCTTGTCCTTTCATGGAAGTATACCATATAATGCTCAAAGATAATTGGAATTAGGTTCATTAAGTCTTTCACATATTTAAATTGCTTTCATTAATGTTTTTTTATTTATATCAAATGTTTGGATTGTTTTTGAAATCAATCCATTTTTCCTTATTTCAGCGCTTACTACACAAGTTGTCATTATATGTCGGGCAACATTACAATATTTGTTGCATGATCTCGGGCCTATAGTATGATATGCATCATGTAGATTTTATATAATTTCATCATTTTCATCATCAATTTTAGATGTTATTAGTCATAATGTGTACATTATAGGTTTCATCTTAATCAATTTTATCAATGAAAAAAATAATTGACATATTTGACTATCATACTCCAAATTATGAAAGAAAATATCCCAACATTGTTGAGCCAATCTTGTTGAATGGTGATCAGACATTTCATTATGCATTGGTTTTAAAATATTTTCATTGATTTCAATTAAGTACTTGTATTTTATACACACAATTCTTGGAGGTGTTGGTAATGGTGGAATTTGTTCATAGTGTGTTTGAAAACCTTTATTACTTTCATTGTTTAGAGGTGGGATGACATTTTCTTTATCGTTAATTTCTTCATCATATTTTTTCATAAAATTTTATTGATGGTTAATTTCATCATTATTTATTTCCATCAAATTTTATTCATTCATGTGGGGTCAAGCATCATACATAGACTCATCATCAACAAAATCAAAAACATGGAACTTTAAATGTGAACATCCAACATTAACTAATTCATTATTTTAAATTTCATTATTATTCATTTCATTATGGTCAATTTCATTATGGTTAATTTCAACATTATTCAATTGATTATAGTCAATTTCATCACTTTTTAATTCATTATCATCAATTGGCTCATTATCTATGGCATTAGGTTCATTAGCATTAGGGTTTGTACCTTGTCTATGACAAATTTTTTGCAATTGTAGCTTGTGTTTCTCTCTCAAATATTTTAATTCCTCTGATGTTTTTTTCTTCAACAATTTCCTCTTGCTCTTTTAATGTGATCTGGAACCCATTAGAAGGTACAATTGACAACTTTTCAAAGGTGTGGTCAAGTACATAGGTACACGTATCTCACCAAAAATATGCAAAGAATGTTTGTAGGGATAAAAGTCTCAATTTGGCTTAAAAATAGTCATTGATAAGTGTTTTTAATCTAAAATAATAATAACATGATCACATTATGTGTTGTATAAGGTTTTGGCCCATCCAATCCATTGAGAAGCTTATATTGACAATAACGTGATCATATTATTTAATAATATGATCATGTTATTTTCAATATAAGCTTTGGGGTTGGTAATTAGAAATGAGAATTGAGTGTTACCTATGTTAAGAATAACATGATTATGTTATTAAATAACATGATCTTGTTATACTTAACATAGATAAAGGATTATGGATTAGGTATTAAGGCATTATTACATAGGGTTTATGGATTAGAAATTAGGGATTAGGGCATGTAAGGTTTAGGTTTAAGGGTGTATATAAGTCTAATTTCTATATGCCATGTGTGAACTTAATGTTTACTACAAAGGATATTAATTTAGACTAAATCGATTGGTAAATAAGGAAAGTTTTTGGTTTATAATTTAGGGTATAATGTTTAGGGTCCATAGGGTCAATCAAAAAGATATAATTCTTAGTCTAAATGATGTTAATTTGGGATAAAATGATTGGTTCAAGGCTTAAAGAGTTTATATTTTTGGTCTAGAGTTTAGGGACTATAAAATTTAAGCATTAGGGCTTGGGGTATAGGTTTTAGGGTATGTAAGGTAAAATTGTGATGGAGATTGGGGAAAACTAGAGTTGATCAACTCCTAAATCACATTATATAATCATACAATTAGTTTGAAGGTGTTCAAAATAGCCCCCATTTACCTCAAATGCATAGCTAGGTTGAATGTGAATTTGGGATCAATTATTCCCCACATCATCATAGATTAAGCCTATGGAGTCAATTGTGGTAATGGGTGATGAAATTTTAACAAAGTTCATCCTTGTGAACCTAATTCTTACTATACACACACACACACACATACATATATATATACATATATTTATATATATGTATGTATGTATGTATATATATATATACATATACACACACAGATATATATATATATATATATATATATATATATATATATATATATATATATATATATATATACATATATATATATACATACATATATATACATACATATATATATATATATATATATATATATATATACACACACACACACACACACACACACACACACACATATACATATCAACGATGTCAATTGGGGATAAATTTATTTGTTTAGGGTTTAGTGTATATAATTAAAAGGGTTTAAGGTTTAGGGCTTATGGCTTAGGGTTTAATGTATATGTTACATGGTTTAGGATTTAATTCAAATGTTATAGGGTAGCTTAGGATTAATATATCGAATATAGGGTCTAATCACTAAGGTAATTGAAGAACATTTGAGCTACTTATGACACCTATTTATGATGTGATTACCTGCATGTTTACATTTATAATAAAAGTAGGGTCAATTATGACATGTACATGTTGCATACATGTTATACAATAAATTGAGGCATAAATTTGGTTTAAGGGCTCAATTTATCCTAAATCATGTAGGGAATTGAATAAATTGACTAATTGGATCAATTCATGATAGAAGATTGATCTCTTGGTTTTCCCCCAAATCATATATTGCTATTAAAGGGGTTAAAATTGGCCTCAAGTGCCTACTTGATTAAAATAATAAAATAACTCCTCTTATTTGGTTAATTAGGTTAAAGGGGCTCAAAATAACCCCAATTTATTGAACAAATGCACAACTAGATTGGTACTCCAAAGGCTTTAGCCATATGTTTAAAAATTTCTTTATATGACATCTCATGATAAAATTAGTTATATCATACAAGGATTGTATGTTTGTGGAATTTAGTGGGCATTTGAACATAGGAATTACAATTTATGTTTTAGCGATTAAGGCATAGGGCATAAGATTTAGGTTTAAGGACTTGCATATTAATGTCTGATTGCTACATATGCCATGTGTTCAAACCTAATTCTTAATACAAAGGATGTTAATTGGGACTAAATTGAAGGTGGTAAATAGGGAAAGTTTACGGTTTATAATTTAGGGTATAGTGTTTAAGGTTTATGGTTTAAGACTTTTAGGTTTTAATGTATATACATTGCTTAGGGTACATAGGGTCAATCACAAAGATAATTGAGGGTAATTTGAATCACTTGGATCCATTTATGACTATAGAATTTATTTTTGGGTTATCATTATACCATGGATATTATTGTGCAAATTAAGTGAATTAGTCAAATAAGGTAATTATTAGTGTGATTTATGTAAAACTAAGCCCTTTAGACTTAATTCTTAGTCTAAATGATGCTAATTTGAGCTAAAATGATTACTTCAAGGTTTATAGAGTTTATATTCACAGGTTAAAGTTTAGGGATTAGGAACTTTTGGGATTATGGCTTATAATATAGGTTTTAAGGTATATAAAGTACAATCATGATGGTGATTGGGGTAAATTTGAGCTCCTTAAATGTAGGTCTGTGATTATTAAAGAATGCCAATTTGGGATCAATTATCCCCCACATCATCATAGATTGAGCCTACAAAGTCAATTATGGTAATGACTGATGTAATTTTAACCAAGATCATCCCTATGAACATAATTATTACTATATATAAAGGATGTTAATTAGGGATAAATTGATCACAGGGGACTACTAAGCTTTAATGTAAGGAATTTCATCCATATGATATCAATTGGGGATCCAAGTGCTCACTATATTAAAGAAATAAGTATTTTTTTAATTTCATATGAAATTTAGTCAAAAGGAGCCATGTGTAAGGAATTACATTCATATATAATGGAAATTGGTGCTTACTTGGCCTTGATTGCATACCATATTGAACCAATCAAGTATTCAGTTATATATGATTCATAATTGGGACCAATCGAGGCTTGCCCAAGTAATTGTGTCAACATAATTTAAATTAGGGCCTTAATTTCACACTTTATTGAAATAATTGAGTGTTTTATTTAATATGATATGAATAATGACCAATTTAACCCTTTGTAAGTAATTACATCCATTTAATAACAATTGGGATTATGATTGTGCACCAAGTTCAATTTAAAGAATATTGGGTTCAATACGATCTATAAAATTTAGTCCAAACAAGCCTTGTGTAAGAAATTTCATCCTTTTACTATCAACAAAGGGTTCTGTTGGTCCCAAATACATAACATATTGAATCAACCAAGTATTTAGTTTATTTAAATATGCAATTATGGCCAACCAAGGCCCATGAAAGTAACTAAATACATCTAATTTGAATTACAACTTTGTTAGCCCCGATTGTAAACTACATCCAACTAATCATGTATTTGGTTTTATCTTATACATAATTGGGGCCAACTAAGCTCAATGAAAGTAATTTTGTCCATATAATGTTCAAGTTGGGTTCCTTTAGCCTCGATTTCACACCCTATTGAACCAATTGAGTATTTAAGTTCAATATGATATGCAATTGGGGCCACTGAATCCCCAAGTAAGGAATTACATCCATCTCATGTCATTTGAGGCTCTAATTACACCATGTTAAATCAATTGATAATTTTTTCAATTATATACAATTGAGGATAGCCAAGTCCTATGTAATTAAATACTTCTACCTAGAATATCAATTAAGGCATTTTTTCACCACATGTAACGAATTGTGTTTATCTAATGTCTATTTTAAATATTTTCCTCTAATTGTACATGATATTTTACGAATCGAGTATTTTATTTAGTATAATTTTTAAATAAGATTAATTAGTCCCCATGCAAGGAATTCCTTCAATATAATGTCAGTTAGGGCTTTGATAGCACACCATATTAAACTAGTTAAATATTTAGTTTAATCTAATACACAATCAGGCTTAAATGAGCCCTGAGAAAGGAATTATGTCCATATAATGTCAATTGGGTCTCTAATTGAACACCATATTATAAAAAACCAAGTATTTATTTTAGTTTGATACATAATTGGGGAAAACCAGGCTCCATCCAAGGAAATGTGTCCATCTAATGTCAATTCAGGATGTATTGGCTTGATTACACACCATATTTAGATCAAAGGAACAATAAATTGATCTATACATTAATACATATCCAATTATCATTCAAAGCTATTAATTATTAACAAGAAAATTAGAACAAAACAAAATTCTTAATCAACCAATATTTGATCTTAAGACTACTAGGTCTAATGGCTCCTATTCAGGTTTTAGGGTGTTGAGAATATGTAACACAATTGCATTATTAACACAACCACATCATTAAATAATAAAATCACATTAATAACAAAGTTAATAAAATAATCATGGTATTTAAATTTGAATTCAACTCCTACACCTTTTGGCTCGAGAATTGCTTGGATTCCCATGCCAAAGGCTTGGCCTTTCAATGTATAATCAAGTTTTGAAAGGTATGAAAATAAACAATAAATTTCAATTTTGATTGCCAAATAGACTAAGAATTTCAATGTGAAAATTCAAAAACTTGATACCATCACGATGCTCACACTCTCCTCTTTCCAAAAATATGATATTTATAATTTTTGGACTAATTTAAGGTTTCAAATTATGTTGATTTCTAACTATGCCTTTTTTAGGCCACTACATTCCGCAAACATACATGCCTATACATGTTCATGTAATTTGTCTCTCATTGATCCAAGTGAAAAAAAAATTATATGGTGACCAAGTAGACCTAATTATATACACATTTAAAAAAATGGTTTTTAATTTTTTTCAATTAGTTAGGCATGTTGCACGCATGGTTATCCATTTCTTTGTCAGTTTTTAGGATCTATTTACTTGTAAAATTTATAAAAAAGTATTTATTGAAAAAATATAAAAATATATAGGTGATGTAATAGAATATCTTATATAAATATTCCCCAAAGGGTTTCAAATAATATTAAACTCTACTCAAAAAAATGGTGCATGTCACAGCTATCTATCTACTATGTTTTCTAAAAAAATAGGAGTTACTCTTCAAATTTTAGATGTTTAAACTAGTTATACTTAACCATTTTTAAAAAAATAGTGTTTTGGAAACTAGACTTGAAATTCTACATTTCATGTTCTTACACCATCTTCAAATTTGAAGTTTAGATATCTCAAATTATCAACAAAAGCTCACATTTATGAAATATTAGAAAAATCATGTCCATGGGTAGGCCACTTTTTATCCCCCAACTTTCTGTACTTACCCTTAAAAGTGACCGTAATAGTTATTTTATTTTTTAATTAAGGTAAACAAGGTAGTGTTTGACAAGTTATATGAACCAAACTAGGATAAAATGAAGGTTCCAAATCCTCTACAAACCACATATAATAGTCATTAATGTCAATAACATGCCATTAGGGTACAAATATACCATAAATGGCCATAACCAATGTAACATGTCTAATGAGATTTGACTCTAAGTCAAACTAGACACAGCATTTACTTTTTCCTTTTGATAATATTTATGATTTTTTAAAACAAAATTACACATGCATGATTTATTAGCCTCTATTAATATCAATATAAACTTTAGCAAAACTTATTTTTTCAAAAAAACTTAGCTAGCAAATGCCCCAAAGGTGCAAGTTACATCAAAAGGGTTGTACTTTTTTGTTTTTGGTAAAGTAGGGTTCTATAAAGCAAAAAAATATAATTCAGTAGTTATACCTCACTTGAAATCCATGACTACCAACTTCATCTTACATTTTATGTGTGAAGAGTGAAGCAAGAATAATCTTATATTTCAGGTAATGGTAAAAAATAAGGTTATATGTTTCTTCATATGACTTGACAATGAATTATGCAAGAAAGAGATGTTTCGTTTCATGACAAACTTGAGAAATGATGAAGTACTGAGATGGACTCTCTCTATATATATAATTTTAATTATTATATATTATATTATTTTTTTATCAATATGATTATTATTAATAATGTGCATGTATATAATATAATATATATTAATATTAATATATACAATTAATACATATTATATTATAATACATAATTTTATATTATTAATAATATATTATGTGTGTGTATATATATATATAATATAATATAATATAATATAGTATATTATATATTAATATTAATATATTCTATTAATACATATCATATTAAAAAAATTATATTATTAATATTTTTAATGTATTATAATCTTTTTTTATCATTACGAGGTTAGTATTGGGCCCCTAGCCCATAAATTAATTTTTTTTACAATGCTTAGCACAAAGCCAACCAAAACTAACCAAAGAAACAACAGACATCCACCAAAAATTGAAACTAAGAGAAACATTGAAGGGCCACATAAGAACCTAGTATAACAAGAGAAAGCCACAAACCCAAAAGACTAGACATATCGAGAGACAATAAAACTAGCAAGAACACCAAACTAATAGCTTAAACAATAGCACTCATGATGTCATCCTCATTTAATCTAATAGAAACACCAAATCATATTCACCCCCTACATGTTCCTCCTTCCTAGACATAGTTTCTTCTTTCACTTGGTCCAGTCGCTCGAAGCCCCTAAATGAGGAAGACACAAAGGGCATTACTACCTCCTTCAATCTAAGGTCTGTAGCCTCCACTAGCATTGAATTATATGAGGATGGTGCTTCCATCATTACATGCAGTACCCATCTAACCAACTTTGTCACTACCTCCACCCTCTTTTACTCATGTCAATGGTTACGTAACTGCACCAACTCTGGGATGGGATTCATAATTTATCACATCACTGACAACGAGACAAATTTACCAATATTCATGTCAAATAGAATGACCTTCTTGTGGTGGTCCTCCACAAAATTTAAGAAAATCATGAATTTGGTTTCCAAAGCTCAAAATGTAGAAGTAGGGATGACTCCTAGGCCATCCTACCTTGAGAATAGCATGAATAAGAGAGGGGTCACGTCATGCAAACAAATTTTCTTGATTAAGCCAACTTGACATTATAGATGGACACAAAATGCTACCACCTTTTCCACCACCTCCACATTAGAGATTAAGAACATGAGATTAGAGGCAAAGATGACTGCCACTTTTGAGTTTACCCTACACTTGATCCCCTTAACTAGGAACTCTTGCCCTAAAACATCTGTTATAGCATCATGCATTTCCTCTAAAGGTAGACAAAAAATATGTCCAAGACGGGCCCATGATATTAGTCCCATAAATTCCATCTCCCTCACCTTACTAGACCCACAATATTTATACGTGGTATTAAAAAAGGGAAACAATATAATAAATAAGCAATTTTAGTCAATGAATATTTTGTATTTGTAGAACTTTATCTCCTCTTATTATTTATCCATGCTTTTATTCTAATATTGTCATAAATTTAATTAAGTGAATTTTAATTTAATTTAAATATAAATATTCACAAGAGACCATAAATAGTTTGGACCAAAAAATATATTACTTAAAACTGGTGTAATAAGAAAAGACCAAAAATATCAAAAAGTATATTACTTAAAATGAGTATAATAAGAGAATACAAAAAATATCTTTAAAAGATATAAAAGAGAACTAAAGTTAAAAAGAAATGAAAAAATTTTTAAAATGGAAGAAAGGATGAAATTTTCAAACTAATAAACTATGCATTGTCTTACAAATCTATACCAAATTATTTGTGAAAGAAAAATAAATAAATAATATGGATTCATTCCAAACTATTTGGAATAAATCTCTACCATTCTATACCCTAGTGTTTTTTAGCTATGAGGGATTTTAAGATTTTGCAATCCAATAAAATATCATCCATGCAAATGTAATGTCAATGTCAATCCAATAAAGATTTAATGGCCTTTCTTTTCTTTTCTGAGTGATTAAACTTTAGCCTTAGCCTGCTAATGTTTTACAGCCATTGAAGGTTTTCCCTCTCACTAGCATTGTACCCTATTTACATGATTATAATAGGGAATACAATTAGTTGAAAACATAAGAAAAATAGAGAAAATATCGAGCTCCCACTACCATTCTGCATCAAGTTTTAACCTCATAGCAATATAGTGTGGTGTTGTATATCTTAATAACTACATAATTCCCCCCACTTTATTGTGTTCCCACCAATTCTCCTAACCCAGATTGACAACCACATTATTTTATTTTATTCAATGATATTAAATTAATTGTAATTAGGTTTAATATTAATTTCATTTATAGTTACATTTTGATCAATAAAAATAAATTAATTATACATATTACTAAAAATACATTAAATATAATATTATTTTTATCTTTGAGGTTATTTTAATATAGGATTCAAGCATTGCAAGTACTTTGAAAGTATAATCTAGGGAAAAACAAAATTAGAAGGTCTACAATTAGTAGAAGTTTGAGTATTGAGGAGATTGCATAGATAATGCCAAAATAGTGAAGGGTTGTCAAGGGAGGCCGCTTGAAATTTGAAGAGGCTCACAGGTGTTCCCTAAACCATGTTTTCTTAACTTAGCATCCTTAAGATAGCTACAGGTAGTGTGTTATACAATTCTAGTTTTGTTGATAAATAATAATATGCTATACATAAAAATGCCCAAGATAATATGTAATAAGCATGCTAAAGAAGTCGATAGTTTGAGCAAACTTGTTAAAAAATTAAAAAAAATATAGATTTATCAAAGATAAGAGCAATAATAATTCCATATGATCAAGCATTAGCTAGAATGTTTCAAATGTCTTGTGAGGTTATATAGCTTGTTGGTTATTACCTTCTTGCAAATGTAAGATTTCAAGCTTTTTTTAATTTTGCTCCATATTTAGTTTATGGAACCTCTAAAGAGGATGTTGGCCATTTAATTTGATTTATCTCTATTTATACTAATCAAGTTCAAGTTATGACCTTGTGTTTTTAGTTTTTCAAAGAGGGTGATTTTGGCAATGGATTTTAGACCAATTAATACTTTTCAATGGTAATTTAGCAGTGTAAATATTTGGGCTCTTAGTTCTTAATATGAATGAAATTATTTTGACCTTATCACAAGAAAAACATTGTAAACAACTTAAATGCACACAAACTTACTTTCACTAGAAGGCATGTTAAAAAAAGTCAGATTGGATTGCATCAGGTCTTGCAACAATAAAAGGATTGTTCATCACTCCATTTACAGGCACTACATACTGGTGAGGGGTGTATAATAATATAGTTAAATAAATAACCTAAAGAAAAAGGGAGTGTTGAGGTTTCATTTGCATTGGCTTTGGCACTAGGCAACAACATTCTTCCATAGTGGTACACATACACATTACCCTGCATTCCAAATAATCATTGATCTATTCTAACATTTTTTTGACCCAAAACTATCCTCTACTCTTTCAACCTTAAATTTAAACATGATAATATCTTAGCAATAAAGTAAAGTTTAAATCTTTTTTCCATTAATATTCTTTTACCCTAAACCCTAACATAATGGTATAGCTAAATTGATACCATGAATTTCAAGATTAATATCTCTAATCTTATTTCAAATAAATGTATTTAGGATATTTGTGATAGGATTTTGAATTAAATTTTAATTTTCTATCTATCCTAGCACTAAATAAATTTAAGTGCATGGAGATTTCCCTGTAAATACAAATCTTCTCGGTAGTAGAGCTTGAAACATTTTCTAGTCAACATAATTAAAACTAAAATCCCAATGATTAATAAGATAGAAAATTTACTCAAATAATCCCACCAAGAAATATTTTTTATTTAAACATTGATTGGTTTGTGAACAAGGAATGATGCTCCAATAATTAATAATTTAGCATGATTTAAGGCATGACATATTCTAACTTCCCCAAAACAAGGAGGGCCTCACTAAATTAATAATGGAAAAGTGACAGTACATATCATCTGTACAAAAATTTAGATAAAAGTCTCATCTACCATTTATAATTGATTAGGGGTAGGGGTAGGGGCAAGGGTAGGGGCAGTGTCTATGCTTACAATGGTACATGGTAATTATTGACTAAAT
Source organism: Torreya grandis (assembly GCA_037957365.1). Classification (NCBI taxonomy): domain Eukaryota; kingdom Viridiplantae; phylum Streptophyta; class Pinopsida; order Cupressales; family Taxaceae; genus Torreya; species Torreya grandis. The sequence continues at coordinate 6,614,017 of JARHVA010000160.1, read as the reverse complement.
TTGACCCTAGGTAAAATTTGGTCAAACCCCCTTGCATATTCAAACTTTTCATGAGGTCTTCTAGGTTTGAACATGGTCAACATTGTCCTAAGACAGGTCCAATCATATTTTGAAGGTCACATAATATGTCTTAACTTTGTCACATTTGTCTAAATTTCATTTTAGGCCACCTTTTAGGTCATTTTTATGAAATGTATGGTTTCTAACCAAAAGATAAGTGTTTTAATAGTATATCTAAGTATGCAATGTCATAGAATATCAAAAGTTATTTTGAAACTAAAAATGTTGTAGGTCTAAATTACAAACAAGAAGATCATCTACAAAACCCAGTTTAAGATGCTTGTATGGATCGATGTAACTATTTTGGCACATGTGAGGGCTTAAGGTAAGTGTATTCAAATTCCTAAAAGTTATTTTTAGGTTAAATAAGCTTCAATAGGTTCAAAAATTGCAAAAATGGTCTCTCTCTCTTATTGCTCCCTTGGATAGATAAAAAAAGGTCAACAATTTACACTTGGTACAAACAAGACAAGAAGAGTTAGATTAAGTGAATTTGGTGGATGATATTAGTCCTTGTGAGATTCCAATCCATGGCCATAGTTATAGGGTTGGTGTTTCATACTATATTAACAATTACTAAGAATTTTATTGACTCCAAACTGCCTATGCATCCCTAATGGCTTCAATTTTCTCATATGTTGGCCTTGGTCTATGTGAACCAAGCATTGTAAATGGAATTGAAAAACATTTTATTCCTTTACATGATGTATTAAACTCATTTTTCATATGTGAATATGAAGAGATAGGCAAGATCATCCTTGAGTTTGAAGTAAACACCATTGAGATCTGTAAAGCAGTGTTTTGGTAGTTGTAGGTGAAGGTATTGAATGGAAGTTTTCAAAATAACTTGAAATGAATGCCTTCATGATGTAATGTGATTTATAACCTTAGTTTATAATACAAGCAAACATGTTTTGAGGTCATCATAGATCTATATCCTCATTGTCTGTTGTAGGCAGAATGCATATTAAATATATATGCCATAGAGGATTGGAGTTATCAATGATCTTTGGGAGAGCCAAGTTATATGCTCTGTGATAGGTATCCACATATGAATATATTATAGTATACAACATATATTATTATATATAATACTATATTATTATAATATATATTTTTAATATTGGTAAATGCTTCATCTAATCATAATTATAAATCAAAGAAGTGTTTTTGAGTCAGAGCTATAAATTAAGAAGGATAAATCTTTTACAGAAATTAGAGCTTCAAATTTTAATTGGGGCACAATTAGGGACCAGTCCCTAATAAATAAGTAGATAATAAAATGACATAAAGACAACTAAAACCCCAAAAGATGAAAAAAGGGAATCCAACACAAAGAAGACATGCTAAAAAACCAAAATAGATCCCAAAGTACCAAATATAGAAGAATCAAACAACAAAAATTAGGACAATGAAGAAATAATTCAATGAACAAAAACTGAAATTAAACCCAAATAAAACCTATAATCTCAAACTTCAAGGATCATCCACAAGTAAAAAGGCTTCTCCTTGAAGAGAAATCATCCAACATCTTTTGGCAACCATTGCAAATAAGTTCTTCTACTTCTAGTCTCAATCTTTCTACTTTGAGTTTGCATCCTCTACGTCTTGTTGACATTCCTACATATACATTTTGTTTCCCATCATTAAAATGAAAAAAAATTGAATAACCTTAAAGACAAATCCTCTAAATGAGTCTCCACCAGTACATCATATTATAATAATAAATATAATTATTATTTATATTATTATATAATATAATATTATCAAATCTTAATTTTTAACCCCAAAATAATAATAATAATTAATACTCCTGTGTAAGATTAAAAAAACAAAACCAAATTAGTTTTATGTGTTATTAAAAAAGGGAAATGGTATAATAAACAATCCATTTTACTCATTGAATATTTTATATTTGTACAGCTTTATCTCTTCTTATTATTTATCCATGATTTTACTAAAATATTGTCATAATTTTAACTAAACAAAATTTAATTTAATATAAATATAAATATTCACAAGAGGCCAAGAATAGTTTGGACTAAATAATATATTACTTAAAATAGGTATCATAAAAGAATACCAAAAATATCAAAGAATATATTACTTAAAATGGGTATAATAAGAGAATACCAAAAATATCTTTAAAAGATATAAAAAATAACTAAAATTAAAAAGAAATGACAAATTTTTAAAAAAGGGGGAAAAGATGATATTTTCAAACCAATAAAATATGCATTATCTTAAAAATCTATACCAAATTATTTATGAAAGAAAATCAAATAAATAATATGGATTCATTCCAAACTGTTTGGAACAAATCTCTAACATTCCATACCCTAGTATTTTTTTAGCTGAGAATACTAGGGAGTCTTGGGAATGTCAAGGCAAGGTTGAGAGATTTTAAGATTTTTCAATCCAATAAAATAGTGTCCCTAAAAATGTAATGGCAATGGCCATGTCCACTCATTGTTATGGCCTTTCCTTTACTTTTATGGGTGATTAAACTTCAGCCTCAGCTTCATCCTAATAATGTTTTATGGCCACTAATGCTTTTTCCTCTCATCAACATTATACCCTATTTACATGAATATAAGAGGGAATACGACCAGTCAAAAAAATAAGAAAATTAGGGAATCACCTTTTTAGTTGAGGCCATATTAATCATTCTAATTTTTATATTAATGTTATTTTCCTCTCTTAGCAGCTATATATTTATATTTTATTTTTTAAAATATAAGATAATAAATATTTCAATTTGATATTTAATTCATGTAAATTAAATTATATTAAATATCAATGAGATTGTATAAATTTTTACCTAGAGTAAACTTCACATTAAATTTGATTAAATATTACAATTAAATACTATTTATGTTAGGTAGCTTAACCACACAATCTAGTTAAAATAGCTACTATGGAGACACAAAATGGAAAAGTGTCATATTAAATATATATTTACAAACTAGATTTAATTACATAAATTCTCCAAAAATATAGAATAAAAATGATAGATTTGTATTTGACACAATGTCTTGATGGGTATAAAATGTGGGATTATTTTGCAGCAGAGCACCAATGCTAGAGCAAAACTTGAAGAGATGTTTAATATTTTATCACGATGTTTATTTTGAAGAGATGCTTACTTAATTTAAACCTTTTGATGGGTGTAGATTTATCTTTGAGAATGAGGAGCATGGTTACAATATTATTTAGAAGTTTAGATATATGGACCAATTTTATTTTATTACACCATAATATCTTGCATTATATGTAGGTTGAATAAATTTTGATTTAAACTATAGTTCAATTCACATCATGTTGAAATGCACATGTCACCTATGATTATAGACTATCAAGCAACAAGGTCTCCAATCAAGATAAGAAAATGTAGGTTTGTGGATTGGTTGCAACAACTATCTGAGATGTGAAAATGCAATAAACTTAGTTTTTAAAAAAATAACATGTTTATGACTCTGATGATAGATCCCTGAAGGGTTGGAAGCTATAGAAAAAAAACTCAAGATTTATAATTCTGAGGAAAATAAAGAGAAAAAGAGATAGGATATTCTAAAGTGAAGGGAATTTATGAAAGTAAGTGATACATTATGTTTTTTTCATTATATATTTTAACTCACCAATAATTCACATCTTGTGCTTACACATGAGTTATGAAGCCCGACAAAAAAAATTAAGTGTCTTAGTTACAAACAAGAATGTGAAGGGGAGAAGATGAGAGTTGAAGGTGATTATATTTATTTCTCTTCGATTTTCAATCACTCGTGCTATTGAATTAAAATATTGTGATTTTTATTTTTAATTTATGAAAGTAATCATATTCAATTTTTGTAATACCAGGATAATGATGGTTTAACACAAAATAAGGAATGAAAGAAGAGAACAAATGTTTGATGTTGTAAACCAATAATTTGTGTTACAGGTGTGATGATGTTCATGTTATAGATATGGTTGAGAATGTTCTATGTTATAGATATGATTGAGGATATTAATGTTCATGTCCCAATATTTGATACATAATGCCATATTATCAACATATGCTAACTTTTATGACATACCATTTTTAACAATGTAATGTTGTTGTGTAATATTGGGACCCTAAATGTGATCAAAATTGTTTCATACACTCATTGGATCAACTATGTACTTTTTTAATAGATCAACTATGTTATTTTGTTGGGTAAAGTGAGTTGATGTGATATTTGCTCCCTATTTTGAGTAATTATATCAAACACTACCATGTGGAATAAAGTTGTTATTCTCTTATGCATTGTTGTGTTGTGATTTGTTACATGTAATATTGATTCAATAAAACTTTGTTAGTAATGTCAGTTATATGGAAAACACAATGAATTATAGAGCTAGTAATAAAATTTTGAAACAAGTAATCCTAAAGAAAATTAAAGACAAATTTTCTATGTTGTGCTAAAGTTTAACTACATGAGTTATCGTAGTGACAGTCCTATGTGGTGGAGGCAAGATGGTCACCAACAACTAGTCTAAATGTTGGTACAAATGTAAATTACTTTGCAATGTTTTTGTATGGAGAACAAGTTTCAAAAGAGATTATTTGAGATATTAATAAAAAATACCTCAGCCAATTTCATGGAAAGCTCCACTTCTAGTTTAGAATGAGAGACACCCATTTTTAAAATGTCACCTCAACTAATATAAATCCATTTTTGGAATTGTAATGTTTTTGATTTCTAAGTCCAGTTTTAGGTAGTGAAGATGCATCTATAAAATAAAATTTCTCTCCATCTTTTAAATTGACTCTACACATCTAGAAAGGGTCAAGTTAAAGTTTGGACAATAGTGTAGTTTCTACACATGACCATACATTTTTTTAAGGTAGTTCTTTATGTCGGATTTATTTCTTTCATGTACAAATAAATTTTCAAGTGTATAAAGGTTGTGAGACTAAAAATTACATCTAAAAAAACTACAATGTTAATCAATCATCAATTTCATTTTGCTATAAATCCCATTTGGGTGATCTAGAATCTATATATGATTCATGTTTTAATGTTTTTTGGTATATTTAAAAATATCCTACAAATTAGATGATTTTGTATGATATTTTTTTACTGTGTAACATATGTTTTCAAGAATATTTAATGAATCATATAGTTTTAATGTTATAAATTAGTATTGGATTGCTATTTTTTAGTGCAATTGAGGGAAGTTATTTTTAAATATCTCTTAGATGTTATCAGTTTATTATAGACTAATTTGATCTTTTATTCTATAGATAAATTTTCACTTGATTCATATTCATTCAACACCCTATTTGGTGATGTTTATTGCTGAAGTATGTCACAATCATTGAAATATTTCTTTCTTTTTACATTTACAATTTTCTTACTCCCCCACAATTACATTTTTAATGGAATTCAAGGCCTCTTTATACCTTTTTGAGAAAAGTCTCAATCACAATCCCAACATTGTTTCCTTATTTCAAAATGGCATACAAATTACTCTAGAATAACAAGGCATTGAAGTTGTGTTGCAGAAAAGAGAACTATGAATGGGGAAGGCATGGAGATATAGTGGATTTTCTACACATGACCACATAATTTGACATCCCTCACATTGCATAAATTAAAATTTTGGAAGTGCATTTTTTGTTTATAGTTATATATAGGATGAACTTGATTTTTTTACAATCAACATAATATGTCACCCATATGATGTTTTTAAAGGTACATGAGAGATTCAAATTCAAGATCCATCAAAATTTGATAGTGTTGATAACAAAAAGAAATACTTGTGCCCTCAGATCTTCTATTAGAAACTTTTAAGATGAATTTTTTGAAACCTCATCCCTTCATCATAATTCTTATATTGCTAGTGAATCTAGGTAAGCAGATACATGTGAAACCTACAACAACATTGAGTACAACATGAAAACTATGAAAGATGAATCCATTTTTCATACACTAATTGATATCCATAGTTACCACAAGTAAAATATAAAACTATGCTAAAAAGCATCTCAATACAAGGATTTGAAATATTTTATTAATAATGCCATTCTCAACATTCTTCCTTAGCATGAAAGTATAGAATGTTTAGATTAATAATGGTGTTGATTAACACACATACCATCTCCATCTCCATCAAACATATATTCCTTCGGGTTGTAACTTCATGTGTATACATTATTGAATCAATTTGGTTAACTAATTAGCTACCATTTAAGTCAATGCTATCTATTCTATACATTATTATCTATAATTCTTAATGTTATTTCTACCTAATCAAAGATATCAATGGTAGGAGGGAGAATCATAATGAATGGGGTATACTTTCCATAACTTCTTCAACTTTTCATATAGTGCATATGGTATAGGGTAGTGGTGAATAGGCGATAACAATGTTTATGCTAAATTTTTTTATTTTGAAATCAAATCAAAACTCACATAAGATTGCTTAGTAGTAAATGTGTTAAATATTGGGTCATATTTTGATTGACCTTCTCACCAATACCCTATTATTATATATATAAAGTGAAATGGATCCATGCCTTTGTCCTATTGATTTAGTGTCATTTTAGTATGTGAGACATGTAAATTTTATGTAAAATTAGCAGGTTGATATTTACCTAATTTTATCCTTCTTAAAAAAATGTCAAAAAGGTTATCATATATAGAGGAGCCTAAAAAGTAACAACTATGTTAGACACCTTGAGCTTCACATTTTAGTAACTCAGGGTTAAGGCATACGAACAATGAGATATTAGGAACAATGAAGTGGCATGTATTATCTACAAGCTTCATGTGTGTATAGATCAAAATGAAATATAATGGGGATTCATGAACCCTAATGTGCTATGTTATGTTACACGAGATTCAAAATTTGAATGTGCATGTCCCAATAAAAATGAATTATTATAAATCAAAATAACAATTACAAATTGATCATGATAAAGGCCCCTCTGTTCCCTCCATAAGATAACATCTAGATTTCCTCATTTTAGCATTTATTATTAGTATAAAGTCACATTGTAAGTTTATCAGCCACACTATCAAAGTTACAAAGATGTTTATCCACTTTTTTGGAGGTAAGGTAGAACTCATAGCCTTTACATTCTTTATAATTGTTTGCAAAGATCAAATATTGACATTCTTTTAAAAAAGAGTTTGTATATATATTCACTACTTGTATTAAAAAATGAGTCATATTTTATTACTTGTCTATATATATTATTTACTTGTCTTTGAAAAATGTGTGTGTGTGTGTGTGTGTGTGTAATGTATAATTCCCTTTATTTTCTTTTTCTGTATAACACCCTTTACATTTTTTATAATGGTTTATTATTATCCATTTTACTATTTATATTTTCATTGTGCATCTAATTAAATGAAAGGAATTAATGAACATGCATCTCATCATAATATAATGTTTGTGTTAGTTAAATAATGAACATAAATAAGTGTAAACATAAATGAACTAATGAACTTGCATCTCATCATATTACAATGTTTGTGCTTGTTCAATAGTGGATAGAAATAAATGTAAAAAGAAAAGAACCAATAAACATGTCAAGAGGAAATTAGTTGACATTTTTAGTGCAAATTGTGATGCCAACAATCAGACTTTAAGTGAAATTTATTCATAGGAAAAATGTCTATTCTTTTGTTAGTGACATATAATTACTAAATCTCCATTTTTCTCCTTCTCTGTATCTTCCAAGATTCCCATTCCCATTCCCTCGATAAATTTGGTAGACCAACATGAAAGTATTGAATAAATGAATGCAAAGGTTGGTGAGGACCTTTGAGAATGCAAACTAATCCATTTAAAGAGTAGGCTAGATTTATGGGAGAAATGGGAAAATGTTAGAAAATATAGGGAGGACAACCTAAAGGAAATCATTGAAGGAATTAATACAATCATATATTCTATAATAAAATAGAACAAAGAGATAAAATAATTTATTGAATGTATAAGGAAAAAAAACAACAAGCTTAGATATCAATTATGGATCAAAATGCATCATTGTGAGTATATGAAGCTATTTCGAGCACTACAACTATTGATTTGGAAGTAGATTATTATAGGAATGTAAGACAAAATAAACTTTATGAGGAAGATAACAAACTATGGAAAAAAATTGTTGTGCATGCAAGGCTTACCCAAAAACTCCTCCCACCACATCCATACTTCCTAAATCCAATGATGATAACAATGGTAATAATTAGCGTGCTCCTTTATTGTGGTTTGTTTTATTGTAGTTATTGAATTTTGCATATATATAGTGTCTTCTATGACTGTGAACTCATGTGTGTGTGTGTGTGTGTCTATCTATACATAAACACACACATACATATTACATTCTAGTTTATGAAATTTGAAAAATATGAATATGAATGTCTCATAATAATGTGAAGTTTATAAAATTTCCCAATACCATGTGTTGAATTTATTAATTAAAATTATTTTCTTAATGTTACTTCCATTTACTCAAATATAAAGACTTAGAGAAAATAAATAAATATTTTTAACAAAGGATGGTTTTTAGATGTTAGAAACATTATTTGTTTGAAGATTTGAGTCAAGAATACTTTCAAAGAACAACCAAGTGATGAAATCAATTGTGAATCTTTACACTTTTTTATATTTCCATCATTTTTATGTTCTTCCACATGTCTAGTATTGATTTTTTCAATAATTCAATATTTTAGGACATATAACATATCATTACAAAAAATATACACCCAAGAAACTCCAGTTAAAGGTCTATAGATCATTCTTCATGGAAATTGATGTTAGTCTATAGCTTTTGCAACTACTCTATCCAAATAATTCAAAAAAGTAACATGATTTGATTGCACTTTATGTTTCAAAATGAATTGGACCTACTATTTTTCTATTGGTATACACATAGAGATCAAAATTTCTCTACAAAATCTCTTGAATGGCATAGTCTAGTCATGTAGCCATCTTCTACACATTGGAAAGGATGTGCATCGGGATGATTCACATCACCACTATTAAAAATATACCTTATTCAAAACTTGTTACAACCATATTTGACAATATTCTCAAGGAAATTAAAACTTATCCTATCAACTAGAAGAGTGAGAAGTACTTTGTCTAGCAATCCATGGATCCTAAGAATTTGGGGATAATTGGGGTCATCCAAATTATTGACAACATTTTCATTTAAACTAACATCACCAACATTATTTCAAGGTTGATAAATTGTTATTGACATCATCCTAAACAAGCCATAAATAGATGTTTATGAATAATTATATGAAAATCCATGCAAATCATTTACAAATTCAATAAAATAAGGACAAATAAGAATCAATACACAAAAAATACTTACATGGACATCAACATTACTAGTTGAAGAAAATGAAACATTATTTCTTTATGAAAATTCATTTCTAAATTTCTTTCTCAAATCACTGATAATAAAAATGTGCTTTCACACATGACCTTGAGTTGATCACATGCATTCACACATTAGAAAAGAGTGATTTGCCATTCTAACCTTGTAAAATGTTTATTCTCTTCTTTACCATCTCACCCACGCCACATCAAGGTTAATCTCACTAAACATCACGTTGCCATTAGGGATGATTTGTGATTTTATCCATGACTTGTTCTCTAATTGCTCAAGCTTGAAGTTCCTATAAAACCCATTCTTCTTACACATTTCGCTCCACCAATAATACAAAAATACAACATAAACCAAATTATTCACCAACCAATCCACTCTTTGATGAAAAGAAAATTTGATTTCATTTTAAAATATGTGCTTTAGAAGAGAATGATATAATTTTATGGTAGCATTTGTCTCTTGACCTGCATGGGGCATTTTATGCAATCATCCTGCCCCACATGCCAATATAATGGAACCATTGATCTTTACAATAGTTGATTAAAAATTCTTGGGATGCATATTTTTCCATGAATAGATTCATGTCACAAACTATTCAAAGGTGTTATAATTTTCAATATTTTGTCAAGGGTTACTATTAGCAAGGAGAAGAGAAATAATGATTGAGCTATTTATAAGGGGGAAATCAAATTTCAACACATAAAATGTCGCAAATTCATGATAATATGTTAGTGTGAAGGCATCAAGATTTTCCAAATGAAAAATATTTAATTCCTTGATCAAAAAGTAGATCTGAGTTGTCACAAGTTACTTTGGAATTTATTGTACCCAAGAATGTGTAAGAAAGTGTGAAAAGATTGTTTTAGTTAAAATTACTAAATATGATAAAAGGGCTCACATACCATCAAGTGTATTAATTTATATGCTTATTTCAATTTCCATTTTTTTTAGTGACTATGACATGTTACAACATTGAATTCTTGTGTTTATTTTTAAGACAAACTCATATTTAGAAAAATTCACATGTGAGTGGAGTCCCTTCTAAGCACTCAGTTGTTTCATCCATCCTTATTTAGTTAATTACATGCATGTGTTTCAATTTATTATTTAATTTTGATACACGCATGCATTCACATCACATGTGCACATTAAAATGGGGGTATTATGTAGGAACCAAGTTTTGATACAACACCTATTTACATTAGGTCTTTTCCATGTTTAACACACTTGGTCCAATTATGTAAATTTGGCTCTTTTCAAACACATTTCAACCCTGATTATGTTACATCTAACCTTTTTAGTTTGAAATATACTTAGATCCATCTTTTATCAGCTTATGGTCACAATCATCCACTTTATAATCAACCTCATATCCACTCTTAGCATTTATTGCACCTAGTAAAAAAATGAAGACCTTTCAATTTTCTCCCATACAAAATTGACATCCTATTGATTCCATAATATGCCTTTTATGGGTCCTTCTACCTTGGCCTAATTTCAAAATCCTTAGATTTCACTTATCCTAGTATTCCATGGTCGGGCATTACATGTCTTATTCTAAAAATCCCTATATATACAAATCAATTCTAAGTAATTGACCAAATATCAAGGGATTGACAAATCATTCTAAGTTATTGAGATACACATTCTTCCTATTTATTGTAAAACTTATCAAGGAGCCTACATATTGAGCTAACATTGATTTTTCATCATCTTCAAGTCATTTTACATTATCATATTGTACCAAAAGAGGGTTTAATATAATCATCATGTAGTTACATTGGATTTCCTAGGGATGAAATGTGGAGCCTTTCTATAAATTACACTTCACTCACATACCCATGAGAAATACATTGACTCTAATTCCAAGTGTGTGGGATATGTAGTTGAAACTCCTCAAGGGGTAGCCCAAGTTAGCTAACCTTAAAACACTTTTTATATTTATACTTTTTAGGGATAGGTCAAAGAGATAAAGAGAGATAATTCAACCTATTACACCTATAAATTTTTCATAATGATCACACAACCCTACTCGACATTAGCTTGCAAACCTATCAATAAAATTGTATAATAAATAACAAAGTGAATGAAACATTTAGTGGTAGGGTACATGTTTAATAACAATAGGTGGTATAAATTGGGAAAGTTTGTAATTTTGTCTCATATGGATTTGGTGTAATGTCAATTTTGTCTCAGTGACAATCACTAGTCAAATTTCACATAGAGTGACAGAGTCACCTATAGAGCCTATATCTAATTTTGAAAATTCAAAATAGAACTCAAGGGTGCTAAATTCTAGTCTTCTATGTGTTTTCATTGTTATTATATTCTTTAATCATTTTATTTCTCTATTTGTTCATGTTTTTAGCCACTAAGTTAGATTTGATTATTGTCTTAGAATGTAATATCTTAAATATCCCTTATGCATTAGTTTTAATTATTTTTGCATGTGGTAATTTCCTTAAAACCACAAATACTTAAAATCATAATATCCCTATCTGCATCTAATAATTTGTCTATCAAATTAGGAAGTCATGAATCATCTAAAGTTTGCTATAGGAAAACTCATATTCACTCCTACAAAATGCCAAATTAAAAAGACCCAGTTAGTCTCTCATTAGATAAAAATAAGACAAAAAACAAAAAAAAATATAAAATTTACAATTAAATATAAATTTATAACTATGTTGAGCATTTTGACAATGTATCATCAAACATGTACTAAATATGTACATCATCAATCATCTAATAGTATGCCATCGACTATTTCCACCATGTTTTACTATATTAGCCATTTTAAAAAACATCATCAATCATTTCTAGATAACTAGATTGGTCATTTCTTGAAATCAACTACATCATTCATTAGACAAAACTTTATCAACCATGTTACAATTTTCATCCTATAACATGTCATCGATTAGGTTGATGATGCTTTATAGGTGCACAACCATGTTTATTACTCATAAGTTTTTCACTTTTATTTGAATGTCATTTGGATAAAATCCCACTACCCCTCTCTTGATTCTTTGCATTTTGCTGACTTTTATGGAAAATTTTGGTTGGCATATGTTTTTTGATGCTATATTTTCCTATTCTCCCATATTTACCCATCATGGACTTAAATGGAAAATCTACCTTGATAATAACTCTTTTACATCATCTACCCATTATGTTTTTTATGCCAAAAATGGTTGTCCCAAAGCTAAAATATCTCTAAATCTATAAATAGAAATATAAAAAATGAAGGGCTTATGTCCTATTTAAATCATCCAAATCAAAAATTTCAAGCTTTAAAAAATTCTCTTAGATTCTATATATTGGCCATATCTTTGCCATCATATCTCCTATGTACAAACCAAAAGAAGTGCTAGAATCCTTGTGCCTTAATAAATTTTATGGTATCAATGGAATATTTTTTTAAAAATTAGGAAAATCACTTATTTTATAGGCCCAAAAGACCTATCTTACAAACTCTTTAGCACCTTACACCATCATGCTTCTTTTAACTACCTAAGTAGGTGAAGATACACATTCTTGTTTATTTACCTTCACTTATCTTATATTTACCCCCATTTATTACAAAACTTATATATTTATCTTTATGGTGTTATGTTCTTTTTACAAAGCACCATCACACATTACTTGATTGTGACAAATGATGAGATTTGGATGGGCACATGTAAACATCTTATTTTCACTTGTTGACAATTTTATATTGTAAGACTTGTCAACGTATTAATCTACATGAGTGTATGTCCTAAAGAATACACTGAGATCAAGGTGCATTGGTTTGTGGCACTTCATGATATATTTTTTCATACTTATCCATTCTTACTCATAATTTCAATTATACCATGGAGGTTCCCACTCTATTTTTTCCCCCTTTATGCATGTTTACCCACTGTCATTACCCTGATCGATTATGTCTTATAGTTTTTGACAAGTTAGTTGATGTCATCAGCCATGTCGATGATGTACTATGTTTGCTAGACATTTTTATATGCCATCGGTCAAACCAATGTTGTGGGATAAGTTTGATTTTTGAATTTTAATGTTTAGATATGTATTTATAGGATTATTATTTGATATTTCTCAAAATATAGACATCCAATATACTTTTATCCCATAGGTAGGTCCACCTATATAAGAAGAAGAAGAATTAGGATAAGAAGTTTACAGTTGAGAAAGACTAATTAGCATAAGGCCTTGAAGATTTCAAGAAGAGACATTGAACCAAAAAGTTATACTTAGTATTTGGAGTCCCAAACTTGGGTCTTCTTTTCATCTTGACTTGACTTATAACCATTTCTTGCAGAATGTCACTTGAGCTAAGGGGGATATTAATGCACCGACAAGTCAATCTAAGATAAGTATATTAACCCTATACTTTAGTGGTTAAATTATATTAGTTTATTTATTTATGCTTAAATTAATATATGTTTATTAGTACTTTATTTACAAGTTTTCTAGGATCTCACTTTCTTTCCCTAAAAACCTTGATTTTATTATTAAATTATTGACATGTTTCCATTTTTTTCAAAAATTAGATATTAATTTAAACCCTTCTTTTGTCAAATATTATATTAAAATTAAAATAACAATTAACTTTGATTTTATTGTTTGTAATCATATATTTATAAATAAATTTGATTTAGATCCATTTATTCATATTATAACATGTTAAAATTACATATTAATTGAAAGGGTTATATTCTCCCAAACAAATTTAAGGGAATGAATACCCAAAGTAAAGCAAATGCTATGAAATAATTAAAGAAAAAACATGTTAGACATATAAAAAGTTTACCCCGCGTATGTATTCATAACCCTTTCTAAGCTCAGGATTGTTGAGCCATAATGTGATCATGTTATATTGAACAATAACATGATCATATTATTAATGTGATCACATTATTAACACGGTCATGTTATTATCATTTATAACAACATGATGATGTTACATGTGTGTTGAAAAAAATAAAATGAAAAAATACTCATTTTAAATTTGAGCTCCCTTGCTCTCCTATAGCTTCCATGATCACATTTTCCTTAGAAGACAGTAGAGAGTTCTAGGAAGTTTCCAGATTTATCCTAGGACCTGTTAATCGATGATGTTGCCATGTGTGATAGGTAAGTGATTGAAATCTTCCCTATTTAACCCTATTTTTTTATAATTTTCATTGTTTAACCCTAGTTTTTAATTTTAATTTATTTTTTTAACAACCCATCTTGATAACCCTTCATAGAACCCTCTATTTGCTCCTACTCCTAACCCTTCACAAAACCTTGTTATTCCTACTATCCCTCCACCTAACCCTCATATAATTCCCCAAAACCCCCTATTAGTCAAGAGGTTTTGATTAAAAACATTGTGGGAAATAAACCTGAAATTGAAGAATTAAATTGATAGAATGAGGGATCCTAGTTTGACCAACCCCCATTGCACCTAACTAGTCTATTCCCTACTAGATTTATTGGGTCAAATTGAATCTATAACAACTCAAATTAACTGATGGACCTCATATAGAGATACTCATAGGGTATATTATGCTAACAAGTTATCAACCCTTCAGGTCAAGATTAAAGATATTTTAAAAGCCAACATTTTACACCCTATTTATTGACCCAGCCACCAATGCCCCATTTCTCGTAACTATTAAGCATTTTCCTATCCATCACTATGCACATAACTTAATTGCAACCAATTTTTTGGATTGATGGTGGATGGTCTCTAACTATCCACCATGTAACAACCATGAGGTACCATTATATTTTTTCAATAAACTCTACTATGAGTTTGTCCTCAATGAGATTCTTAACTGGTTTTGTTTTAGTGAGTTTTAGGGATGAGGAAAAAGCTTTTCATAGGATCAACCAGTTGTGCATCGTGAATTTAATTGGCTTGCATAGATATGTATATCAAAATCTCTTGATTTTAATATCCCCTCTATATTTTAGCAGGTCATAGAGATAGACACTCTTTATGCTCTTAGTTCACTCACCAATACACTCATTCAGCATATGAGTAAGCTTTCAAAAATTGATGCTATAGATACACCATAGGATACTTGACCTTAAACCCACCCTTGTAATTTGTGTGGAGCTATGTGTATAGGACCTTATGATGATGATATCATCGATGGCTTAGATGTCTTAAATAATATTCTTATGAGTGTTGTGTTTTTGGCATGCACATTTACTGTGTAAACATTAGACACCACATATATATAGGTATATTTTATAGAAATGTCACATTAAATTTAAGTTATATTTTCAAATTCAATTTCTAATATAACAATTAATTTATATATAAATTTAATATAATATATATGTCATTTTTTTATGTTGTAGGAGGTGATGATTCCTTCATCATTGTTAATGTGTTCTTTTTCCCAGAAGGTTTTGCCTACATGGTTCTCTGACAATTCTATGTTATTTAATCTTCCTTAGGTTAGTTATAAAGGGTCCATAATCTAATTATATTTAAATTTAATTAGTTAATTAGGAAAATTAGGGGCTTCCTTATGTTGCCCTAATTTTCCCTATATGTACCCCACTTTTCATTTTTGGAAGGTTAATCACTCAAATCAATCAACTGAATACATTATTTTCCTACTCTTGGAATTTTAGAACTCTCTCTAAAGGAATTGAAATTGTGGATTGAATGATATTCAAATATCTTGGCACACTCTTTCATGATATTAGAGCCTTCCTAATAGCCTCACGCATCATACTCCTTAGTAAGATCCTCCATAAAATTACCTTACTATGATTTTTTCTTCTATCTTAGCCACCATTTTTGACCTTAGAGGAATTTTATTAATCTACCTCAAAACTCATGTCAAAAGGCCTTTGATGAAAAATCCATTTACATATATTTTTTGGGATTTTTGAGATCTAAAATGGGTTGCTTTTAGATTTTTGAGAAATTTTTTGGATTTTCCTAAAAATCAATTTATTCCATCTAGTTAGACATTTGTACAGATGAAGTAATCAAGCTTACAAACCTTGGTTTACTCTCAATAGAACAAATCAAGTTCTCAGAGGTCCATTACTTGATTCTAGACCAAATCAAATTTTCAAAGTGATAAAACTTGCTTGCAAGACCCATTCGAGCTTTCAACATTAATTTACATCAAATTCATGAAGTTAAGTAAAGTAGTTCAAAAATCCCAAATTACATTAGAAGAAGTAATCAAGTTTCTCAACCCTAACAACATGATCACAGACCAAATTAGATTTTTAGCATTACTTTACTTTTAATTTATGAAGTTAAGTAAAGCATTCCAATAAACCTAAAATATGCTACATGAAGTAATTGGGATTCTCTATGGAAACTACTTGGAAGTAATTAGGCTTCTCCAAGGCAATTACTTATAAGTAATTGGGCTTTAACTTTTAGACTTCACAATGCCAAAATACACTGCTAAGAAGTAATCAAGTTTTCAAAGTGCTACCTAAAGTAAAGTAGTGTTGAAACCTTGAGTGAAGTTTAGGAGGGCATCAAATTTTAGGTGAAAAGTAATGAATAAATAGAGTAAAGTTATTTCCATTTTTGGATTTTTGGATGAAAATAGATAGTTTGAAAAAAAAATCCATTTTTAGAAAGGGTCCAGGAATATGTGGGAGTAAGAACTAGTAAGTTCCATAACATTGAATTTGTAGCTCCTTTTTTGGTGCCATTTTTTTTGAAAGTGCATATTTTCTCATGCTCTACACATTTATGACATTGCTTTAGGATTTTTGTAACCTCTATTTTTCACATGGTGTAATAGCTTAAAACTCTCTTCAAACCTTTATACCTTTCCTCTTAGATACATTATCAGTTGTGCATGACATCCCTCTCATAATTTATCATAGTAATTTCTCATAGATGTATTCTTGGCTATTTTTGACATCAAAGACTCAGTGTGTGTGCATTGTAACTTTAGGGGGGTATTCTTGATAGTTCAGGGAGTACTTATATCATGTGTTTTCTTTTTTTGATTTCATTTTAATTCTATAATTTGTCTCATTCTAATCTAAACTAATAGATATAAAAATTAAACCACTCACACCATTTAATTATCTTGAATGGAAGTCTAAAATGTAACTCACTTTGAGAGGTAAAGGAGTCTATCGAATTACTATGGGTGAGGAAACTAAGCCATCTATAGATGTAGAAAAGGTTAAGTGGTACAATAGATGTGACAAGGCCTATGGTTTCTATACCTATCAATGTCTCCTAACCTCTTGTTTCATGTTGAATCTACAAAGACTCTGAATGAAATCTAGACAATCTTGGACAAGCTTTTTGGAGTGTAGGAGATCATGACGGGTTATGAGCTAGAGAATGAGCTCATCACATTACTACCCAGGTAACTATGACACTATACAAGACTTATTTACAAAGTTCAAATCACTAAGACTAAATTTAAATCAATGTGACATTGATAAAATGGATGACTAGTTGATCCTATCTACGCTTGTAAAACTAGGTCATGACTATTTAATTTTTGTCTCTACATTTCATGCTATCAAAATGCACTTAGATCCACTTGGAAAATTCTATCATTTTATGAGTTTGTTGCTGATATGACTCAATAGCAAGATAAGTTGGTTTAAATTGGTACACTAAAGTCTTCAAAATCACATGCCTTGATTGTCAATCAAGACAAGAAGAAGCCTTCTAGTAATGGAAAGTAGGAGAAAAAATAGTCTAACCCTGATCATGAGTACAAGAAGAATTAAAAATTAGATGAAAAGCTAAATGTATCATCAAATGAGTCCTCCTCAAGTGGGAAACCTAATAAGGAGAAAATAAAATGCAAATTTTTTAAGAAACTTGGACACAATGAATTTTAGTGCATGAAAAAGAAAATTGACACCTTGACTAAGATGATTAAGAAGAACAACATTAGTGTTCTTGAATCCTCATCTCAAAATATGTTTGTACAAGATTTTACAAAGGCAAAAGATTAAAAAAAGGGTAAAAACAAGGGCAAAGCACTTGTTTTAGTAGTTTCACAGCCTTTGACTTTGGTTATTAACTCAGGTGCTTCCTATTACATGACCTCCTCAGAGGATCCATTTTCAAAAATATAGCCATATTATATGCCTTAAATTCTCATAGGTGATGACACTTTAGTAGAAGTAAAAAATAAGTGATTAGTATAAGTGACAAGACCTTCAATAATGTTTTATGTGTTCCTTTACTATCCACCAATCTTCTATCAGTTTATCAAATCACTCACATAGGTGTAGGGAAGTGAGTTCAGTTCACATCTAATTTAGTGATCATTAAAAAGCTACATAATGACACCATAGTGGCTTATAAGAAGGATAATAATCAATCCAATCTATATACCTTCTCACATTTTGCCCTAGATTATCCCTCAACTTTGCTACTTACTCATGTAGATGGAATAATCAAACTATGACATGAATGGTTTGCCCATTTAAACTACCATTACTTGGAATAACTCAATCATCAAGACATGGTTTTAGGATTGCCTAAAGTCAAATTATCATATGGTGTATGAAATGGATACATTCTTGGAAATCATCTAGAAGAGAAATATGATAAGGGTAAAGCAAGGAGAGCTAAACATAAGCTAGAGATAGTCCACAGTGACATAGCAGGACCTTTTCCAAAACCATCATTTAATAAGATAAGATACATGCTCACATTCATCAATGAATTTTTGAGGCACACCTGGGTGTTTTTTCTCAAAAATAAGTTTGAGGTCTTTTATCACTTTAAGGACTTCAAGGCACTTTTGGAGAAGCAGTTAAAATGTTTTATTAAAATCTTAAGGATTGACAATGGAAAAGAGTATGTCAACAATAGGTTTGAGTAGTTTTACACATCAAAGGGGATTCAGATGTAACACATAGTTATATATATTCCTCAAAATAATGGTGTGGCCTAACACAAGAGTCATACCTTGAAGGAAATGGTAAATTGCATGCTTCAATCAAAGTCTCTTGCTCCTCAGTATTCAGCTAAAGTAATCAACTATATGTGGCACATTTAGAACCAAGTTCCACACAAAGCCTTGAATGGAATCACTCCTTTTAAAGCTTAGGATGGTCACAAGCCTGTAGTAGATCACTTTTGAGTGTTTGGATCATGAGCAATGACCCATGTTCCTAAGAAGAAATGTAAGGCAATGAACCCTCAGAGTCAATCTTACATCTTTATGGGGTATGCAAAGGGTCTTAAGGGATATAGGCTTTTACATCCTACAACTCATAAGTTTTTCATTAAAATTATTGTTAAGTTTCATGGGGGCACACTTAAACACAATCCTACTACTCCAGACTCTTCAAAAGTTTCATTGGACATTGATTCCACTTCAAACAGTGACATAGATCCACCTCAAGATCCTACTAATGATGAGGATGAATCTTCTTCTTCTTCTTCTTCTTCAAGTTTAAGTAATGAGAGAAGTGATGAGGATTCTCCTCCTCCATCTCACACTCATACTATAGATGATGAGGACTCACCACATGATTCTCCAATCTCATATAATTATAGTCTCATTTGGGTTAGACAGACACTTTAAAGTGATAGAAGATGGGTTAGAAATCCATTGGATACAAGGTAGAGTTGATCATAGATTTAGGGGACATCACATGCCTACTTGGCCAATGCCTCAGATCCATAAACCTTTCATGAGGCATATGGCATTCTAGAATTAGATTCTACTGTGTAGGAAGAGTACAATTCCCTAAACAGGAACAAAGCATGGGACTTGGTCCCTCTTTTGAAAGGAAGAAAATTGATCCATTGTAAATGGGTTTATTAGACCAAGTATGGTGTAGATGGGTTAGTTGATAAGTAAAAATCTCCAAGAGGGGTTTTCTTAGGTGTCTAACATAGACTACACTGAAACATTTTCTCCTATAGCCAAGATGACATCTATAAGACTCACTCTAGCCATCATAGATGTACATCAATGGGATGTTCACCAAATGGATGTAAAGAGTGCTTTTCTACATGGTGACCTCATAGAAGATATATATATAGAGTAACCACAAGGCTTTGTAAAAGATACCTCCTTAGTCTATAGACTCAATAAATCTATTTATAAACTCAAATAGGCCCCTTGGGCATGGTATATAAAGATGGACTCCTTTTTCCTCAAAATCAAGTTCACTAGATGCCACTCAGATCCAAATGTCTACATCTTGTAGTAGGATAATTCTTTATTGATCCTAGTTCTCTATGTGGATTACTTAATGATTGTAGGGAGCTCATGATCATCCATCTCAATAGTGAAAACTACACTTGTGGATATATTTTCAATGATAGACATGGGATTATTGCACTACTTTTTTAGGATCAAAATCATTCAATCAAATTTTGGGATAACCTTATCACAATCTAAGTATTCTATTGATTTATTTCCAAGGTTTAACATGGCTAATTGTAAGCCAGATCCTACTCCCTTATTATCTAGTGTGAAGCTTGAGGTTGATTATCCTACACCACTAATTGATGAAACTCCATATTGATAACTTGTGGGTAGTTTATCTATCTCACACACACTAGACCTGACATATCTTATGCAGTTGGATTGGTCTCTCAATTTATGCAGGAGCCACATGAGTTACACTAAAAAGTAGCAAAGTCGATTCTTCACTACATTCAAAGTTCACACAACTATGGAATATAGTATAGAGTAGGAATAGAGGTTGATTTGATTAGATACATAGATTTAAATTGGGCTAGAGATATTCATAGTTGAAAGTACACTTAAAGCTACAATTTCTCACTTGGTTTAGGTCTAATAAGTTGTTTAAGTAACAAACAACATGTAATTGATTTATCATCCATATAGATAGAATATAGAGGGGTTGTTAATGAAACCATTGAAGAAATCTAGCTTTTGGGGATTCTCACTGAGTTTTGTGTCTAGTTTCACAAGCCAAAAATCATCTACTATGACAACCAAAACACTATCCAAATTTACAAGAATTTGGTTCCCCATCAAAGGATGAAGCACATAGAGATTCACATGCATTTCATTAGGGACCTTATGAACAAGCAATTCATTGATCTTTGATACCATCAAATATTATAGTAGATTATAGATATTCTTACCAAGCCCTTCATATAGAGTAAATTTTTTCATCTATGAGCTCTCATTAGGGTTAGGGATACTTCACCTTCTTCTTCCTCCTATAGAGGTTCATCACTATATACTTGGGTACATCATCAGGATTTCAATGCCAAGACCCAATTCTCATCTCATCTAATTTATGCTTAAGGGGGGGGGGTGTTAGTGTAGTGATTTTTCCCATTGGGTTTTGCCTACATAGTCGTATGCCCATTCTATATTATTTAAGGTTCCTTAGGTTAGTTATAAAAGGTCCATAGGCTAGTTATATTTATTTTTAATTAGTTATATAGGAAAATCAAGGGCTTCCTCATGTTACCCTAATTTTCCCTATATGTGCCCCACTTTTCCTTTTTGGAAGGTTAATCACTCAAATCAATCAATCGAATACATTATTTTCCTTCTCTTCGAATTTTGGAGATCTCTCTACAGGAATCAACATTGTTGATTCAATTTTATTCAAAGATATTGGCACACTCTTTCAATCATCAGAAAAAACATTTACATAATTTGATTTGATTTGACATGGTTATTTACATATTCTAATCTAGTTATTGGGCCATCTATGAATGCATCGACCTCTATTAGGATGACACCATTTACCTATACAGAAGTAAAAATTATTTACATATATGTTTTTCTCTTTGCATCTCCTAGGATTATAGTTGTTTAAAAATATTTTTTCCTTTTTACATGTAATTTACTTGTCTTCTCAATGGTGTTATTTTCATAAAAGTCATAAAAGTCATGAAATGGTCTTATTTTGGACCATGCTTCCTTGGGAGTAACATCCTAAAATGCTCTTACAAGGTCACTGATTAAGGATGTAGATGT
The DNA here is from genome assembly GCA_037957365.1 of Torreya grandis. Taxonomy (NCBI): domain Eukaryota; kingdom Viridiplantae; phylum Streptophyta; class Pinopsida; order Cupressales; family Taxaceae; genus Torreya; species Torreya grandis. Next base: position 6,591,643 of record JARHVA010000160.1, on the reverse strand, counting down.
TGCATTCATATCTTCTATACATTACCCATATAGTACATTTTCTCTTTCTATTACCTGAGTTCAATACACTATTTTATAATAAATCTCTTACATGCTTCTAGGGATAGGACATTATTTATGAATAAAACATGAAACACATTTTGAAATAGAATATTTTAAGCTTCCTTTTGAATATACACACATTTACCTAGTGGAAGTTATCTTGGAAGTGATAATATCCTATTAAATAGGAGTCTCATTCATATACCTCTTTCACAAGGACTTTCCTAATAATGCAAACTAAAATTACTATGACCATATTGCATTTAAAACCATAAGGACACAAACTTAACATGACTTCACATGTAGCATAAATACTTCCTCATCTTTAATATGGGTAAACACAAAAAATCCCTTTTCTCTCTTTCTCCTATATAATTATGCACTCAACATTTGTGTGTGTTGTGTGTGTGTGTGTGTGTGTGTGTGTGTGTGTGTGTGTGTGTGTGTGTGTGTGTGTTTGTGTGTGTGTGTGTGTGTGTGTGTGTGTGTGTGTGTGTGTGTGTGTGTGTGTGTGTGTGTGTGTGTGTGTGTTTGTAGACATGTGCAATGAATATCCCACACCAATCCACATAAATAATTGTCTCTAAGAAATAATGAGGAACTACTATAATCATCAATGTCATGCTCAACACATACATCCTTGTGATTAAGCTATGATTTAGCATGAGTATCAAAACCCACCCACTAGTTGTCCAAATCATTTCTCAAAAAGGGGAGATGATTGTCAAGCATGCCTACTCTTTATTCTCCTTACATGAAAATTGATAATAAGATCAAATGACCTTGTAAGACCATACAAAAAGGAAATAGTTGCAAGGGTCCTAAGTCAAACCCCTATTTTTAGACAAGTAATAAATCAACAATAAATATATTCCAACATGTAATATAATATATATTGAGGATCTTGACCCAAGTATATTTATAGTTATAAATGAAAAAATAGAAACTAGTATATTATATATTCCCTTTCACTAATCCTCTAATTTTGGTTTTGCTACAAGATTGTTGTTGTAACACTTCAATAGATTGCTTATCAATTCAGATCTAAGTGTATTTTCACGTGCATGCTTGTCACCTTCTTTCCTATAGTGTGTCATTCAATTCATGTACTTATATAGATAGATATTATATATATAATTACTTCTATTTATCATTTTGGTTTCTATATATAAGATTTGATACTTTATATAAAACTAAGTGAGGCCTTGTTTACATGAATAGTTGATGGCTAGAGTAGAAACTCCTCCCTCTCTATGAGCTGAGACAAACATAGGCATTGTTACTACAATGCCATCTTCATAGGCACTAATAGAAGTATATATTAGTTCTTGTAATTTTGAATTGTAAAAATAGAAATTTTTTAATAATTTTAGTACATGTAATTGGGGTAAATATAACTTATGTAAATGTATTGTGTATGCAGGGTTGTCCTATGATAGATGATAGTCCCAATTAGATGGTGATTGGGGTAACTTTTCATGTTCCTACCATATTTTAGACACCTATTCGAATAGTTGAGCCTCTCATTGACTTGTTTGAGTGTTAAAAATAGATTAAATAGGATCATGATCTTACCGTAAGTGCACATGTTTAAATGATTATTTATTATAGTTTAAAATTAATTTATTAATAATTATTTGAATGTGTTTTATGTTAATTTTGTAATAATCATTGTATTTGAACATGATCAACTTCAAGCTAGCATTGAGAGTAGGACCTATAGTCAGATGTTGGAGCAACCCAATGCATTAGAGGGGTTTCCATCTACTAGCAGGGCATCCCAGGGAGAGTCTTCTTCGAGGAAGGAAAAGAGAGGGAGGCTATTTGATGAATAGGATGTCTTACACATGAGATGTACTTTTTTGTATGCCAATATGATAATTGATGCATTTTTAGCATTATATATGTGCATATGGCATTCAACCAACACTAGATACTATGTTGGTAGATGTAATTTTTTGCATGCTTGTCATGGTAGTCTATGTATTATTGACATTGGACACATGTACCTATATTGTAGGCTATCATGGCAATCTATTAATTTATATTTAGTTTTTATTTCATTGTGTGTTAGTGTATAGTGTTATTTTGATATTCCAAAGTATTATCTATTGAATCTCATTTTTAATGTTGTACACACAAATGAGGATTAAAAAAATATTATTTTCAATGCTATAAATCTCAAATATCCCATATTTTTTTAAATTAAAGTTTTTATTTCATTGTCTATAGTGGAAATAACTAATGACACTCTTATCACTTAGGCTTAATGGCCTTCTTCTCTTTGTACCTAATTCTTGTACACTTTGGAGACACTTTTTAATGTCATTAGACCTCTTAAAAACATCTCACATTCATTCTCTAACTCATTTCATACATTTCATTTTCATATATCCTCTCACTTTTTCACAATCTTCTCACTAAGCAATCCTTTTAGGTTTTCAATAACAAAACATGATATAGGTCTCAAGGAGTCAGTCTTATGTCATAGATGTTCTTACATGGTCAAATCACACATGCCTTAACCTATTACAAGTTCTAAAACACAATTAAACATTCAATTCCACAAACAAGGCACCCTATAGGCCTATGACAACATGGAGTATGCACTGTATCACAAAAAATCATTTTTAACAACAATATGAATATATATTTAATGAGAATAAATTATACATAATGAAAGATAATCTACCTAGTTGTACTAGATTAGATACATGGTCAAAGTCATCTAATGATGTCATATTTCTAAGTTACAATGCTATTAGAACATGATATGTGTTGATTGGAATTAAGGGTTTGGAACTCTAATCATCCACCTACTCTTTTGACTCACATTCATTATAAATAGAGTCTATGCATGTAAAATAGAAACATGCTAAGTGTCTTATATGAATAGTTTAAGAACTTGCATTTGAGTTACAAAATGAGTGGAGGTCACTTGAGCCCATTAAAGTCATACAATCCTCATACTTTGCCAAGTGTTCTTCCTCTATTAACCAAAAATGTCTATAAATAGTAGAATTTGGTTAAGCACCATGACACATGTTATCATAATACCATTCAACCATAGTTTTTTCATCTATAAAATGAACACCCTCTTCAAATTTCAACTCCTCCCTTGTAATATCTCTTTTTACACATGCTCCCCTTTCCCATGGTCAGCCTCAGTGACACTCCAAATGTGTTCTACACTAGTGGTAACGTGCATCCTTCTTAACCAATAAAACATTCATGTATTTTAAAATTATGATGTATAATTATTTGACCAAATGTAGTGTTTATTGAAATTAATGTTCCTATAGCTCAATTGTTCATATAAATTCTAAAAATAACATTGCACATAGTCTAAACAATGTGATCTATCATCACTGATATAAAAATGGTAGTCCCTTAATATTATTTGTTATTTCTCTATATTATCAGGTGTATGCATGAATGCTATATGGATGAATATGAAAACTTATGATGAGTTATAATACTATGATTGAACTTCTATTTAGTGTTTGAATGTGTAATTCTCAAAAAAATCAACTACTAAAATAATAGAACCAATTGGTACATCCTTGCATATCTTGAAATGTCCATCCAACCATCTATCCCAATGTGTGTGCCTTACATACTCATAAACAATCTTCTCCCTCACTTTAAATAAAAATTTAGAAATAGATATCTTTTTTGTAACAAGCTCACACCTTTTATATTCTTTACCATATTTTACCTGATAAGTCACTAAGTTATATTTTATTAAACCAACTAATTCCTATCCAATTGCACTTGTAATCTCCTCATGGATACATTTTTTAAAAATTTCTAAATCCACAACAAATGTTTTAATTTCTATTTAAACATGATCTACTGTAAAATAATTACCCATCTAGTCTTTCGCAGTAGATAGTTGGAATAAATTCCCTAGCTGATTTTAGTGGTAATTCAATGCCACACTCCTAAAAAATGTTAGTATGCAAAGTACAATGAATATGGTGAAAAACATCATAGTGTATTGAAAATTAAACATGTTGCCTACAACAAGTGGTGCATGTGTGATTTATTTTCATTGGGTGAAACTCTCGTATTGTCTTTCCAAACTTGAGCAAGTAACTCTTTGAGAGTATTGACTATGGCCTTGTCCTTATATGGAAGTCTACCAGAGAATGCCCATAACTCATTGGTATTAGGTTCATTAAGTATTTAATGTCTTAAAATTGCTTTCATTAATGTTTTTATATTTATATCAAGTCTTCGGCTTGTTTTTTAAATTAATCATTTTTTTCCTATTTCAACACTTACTACACAAGTTGTCATTATGCATCAGGCAACATTACAATCTTTGTTTCCTAATCTTAGGCCTACAGTATGATATGCATCATGTAGATTTTCAACAATTTCATCATTTTCATCATTCATGTTATATTTTATTAGTCCTAATGTGTACATTATAGGTCTCATCTTAATCAATTTTATCAATGAAATAAATAATTGACATCTTTGACTATCATACTCCAAATTATGAAAGAAAGTATCCAAAATTTGTTGAGCTAGTTTTCTTAAATGGTGATCAGTCATTTTGTTATGTGTTGGTTTTAAAATATTTTCATTGACTTCAATTAAGTAATTTTATTTTCTATACATATTCTTAGAGGTGTTAGTAATGGTGGAATTTATTGAGAGGGTGTTTCAAAACCGTTACATTCATTGTTTAGAGGCAGGATGACATTTTCTTCATTGTTAACTTCTTCATTATATGTTTCCAAGAAATTTTCTTGATGGTTAATTTCATCATTATTTGTTTCCATCAAATTTTCTTCATTTATTGGGGTTGAAGCCTCATATATAGAATCATCATCAACAAAATCAAAACTTGAAACTTTGAATGTGAACTTCCAACATTAAGTAATTCATTATTTTGAATTTCATATTTATTCATTTTAGTATGGTCAATTTCATTATTATTCATTTCATTATGGTAAATTTCAACATTATTTAATTTTTATAGTCAATTTCATCATTGTTTAATTCATTATCATCAATTGGCTCATTATTTATGGTATTTAGTTCATAGGATTAGGGTTTATACCTTGTCTACCACAAAGTTTTTGCATTTGTAGCTTGTGTTTCTCTCTCAAATATTATAATTCCTCTAGTGTTTTGTTCTTTAAAAACTATATCTTCCTCTTGAAAAATTATTTGAAACCCATCAGAAAGGACAATTGATAACTTTTCAAAGGTGGGGTTAAGTTTACAAGTATGAAGATCTCACTGAAGTATGTAGATAATTTTTGTGGGAATATAAGTCTCAATTTGGGTTAAAAATATTCATTGATAAGTTTGTTTAATCTAAAATAATAATAATAATAATGTGGTTGTTGTATTATATAACATAATCACATTATGTATTTTATAATGTTCTGGCCCATCCAACCCATTGAGAAGTTTATATCGACAATAACATGATCGTGTTATGTAATAACATGATCATGTTATTGTCAATATAAGATTTGGGGTTGGTAATTGGCAATAAGAACTGAGTGTTGTCTATAGTAATAATAACACAATCATGTTATTAAATAATGTGATCATGTTATACTTAATATAGATAAGGGATTATGGATTAGGGATTATGGTATTAATGCATAAGGTTTATGGATTAGGGATTAGGGATTACAATTTATGTTTTAAGGTTTATGGATTATAGATTAGGGCATGTAGGGTTTGGGTTTTAAGGTGTATATAAGGTCTAATTGCTATATGTCATGTGAAAACATAATTTCTACTATAAAAGATGTTAATTGGGCTAAATTAATTGGTAAATAGGGAATGTTTTTGGTTTACAATTTAGAGTATAGATTTTAGGGCTTAGGTTTAGGATACATAGAATCAATCACAAATATATAATTTTTAGTCTAAATGATGTTAATTTGGGCAAAAATGATTGATTTAAGGTTTTAAAAGTTTATATTTATGGTTTAGAGTTTAGGGATTATGAACTTTGAGAATTAGGGCTTGGGGTATAGGTTTTAGTGTATATAAGTTATAATCATGATGGTGATTGGGGAAAATTAGAGCTAATCAACCCCCAAATCACATTTTATAGTCATGTAATTAGGTTGGAGGGGCTCAAAATAACCCTAACTTACTTTAGATGCACAGTTAGGTTGAATGTTAATTTGGGATCAATTATCCCCGACATGATCATAAACTGATCTTAGAAAGTCAATTGTGGTAATGGGTGATTCAATTTTAACCAAGTTCATCCTTGTGAACCTAATTCTTAGTGTGTGTGTGTGTGTGTGTGTGTGTGTGTGTGTGTGTGTGTGTGTGTATATATATATATATATATATATATATATATATATATATATATATATGATGTTAATTGGAGCTAAATTTATTGGTTTAGGTTTAGGGTCTATAACTTAAAGGGTTTGGGGTTTAGGGTTAAATTTAAATGGTGAAGGGTAACTTACAATTTTATATATTGAATATAGGGTCCAATCACTAAGGTAACTGAAGAATAATTAAGTTGCTTGTGATGTCTATTTATGATTTGATTGCCTTCATGTTTGCATTTCAAATTAAATTAAGGTAAATTATTCAATGTACATGTTTCATACCTTTTATACAATTTATTGAGCCATAAATTTGGTTTAGGGGCTCAATTTTACCTAGATCATGTAGAGAATTAATAAAATTGACTAATTGGATCAATTCATGAAGAAGATTAATCTTTTGATTTTCCCCTAAATAATATCTTGTTATTTAAGGGTTTTAAATTAGCTTTAAATGCCTCCTTGATTAAAATAATCAACTAACTCCTCTTTGGTTAATTGGGTTAAAGGGGCTTGACATAGCCCTAATTTATTGAAGAGATGCACAACTAGATTGGTACTCTAAAGGCTTTAGCCATAGGTTTAAAAAGAGAATTTTATGACATCTTGTGATAAAATCAGTTATATCATACTAGGCATGTATGTTGTGTCATGCAATGGGAATTAGGGCATAGGGCTTACAATTTATGTTTTAGGGATTAGGGCATAGGGTTTAGGTTTAAGGACCTGTATATTAATGTTTAATTGCTAGATATACCATCTGTTCAAACCTTATTCTTACTACAAAGGATGTTAATTAGGACTAAATTGAAGTTGGTAAAAAGGGAAAGTTTATGGTATACAATTTAGGGTATAGTGTTTAGGGTTTATGGTTTACAGCTTTTAGGTTTTAATGTATATACATGGTTTAGGGTACATAGGGTCAATTACAAAGACAATTAAGGATAATTTTAATCACTTGGACCCATTTGTGACTATCGAATGTGTTTTTGGGTTGTCATTATACCATGGATGTCATCATGTAGATTAAGTGAATTAGTCAAATGGGGCAATCAATCATGTGATTTAGGCCCAACTAATCCTTATGAACTTAATTCTTAGTCTAAATGATGTTAATATGGGCTAAAATGATTAGTTTAAGGTTTAAAGAGTTTATATTTATGGTTTAGAGTTTAGGGATTAAGAACTTTAGGGATTAAGGCTTAGGGTATAGGTTTTAGGGTATATAAAGTACAATCATCATGGCAATTAGGGAAAATTTGAGTTCCTTGAATTTAGATCTATGGTATTGAAGAATGTAAATTTTGGATCAATTATCCCCCATATCATCACAAATTGAGCCTACAAAGTCAATTATGGTAATGAATGATGAAATTTTAACATAGATCATCCCTATGAACCTAATTCTTACTATATATAGAGGATTTTAATTAGGGATAAATTGATTCTAAGGGCTTATTAAGCCTCAACGTAAGGAATTTCATCCATATGATATCAGTTAGGGATATAAGTGCTCACCATATTATAAAAATAAGTATTTTTTTTCAATTTGATATGAAATTTGGTCCAAAGTAGCTATGTGCAAGGAACTACAATCATATATAATATAAATTGGGGCTTACTTGGCCTTGACTACATACCATATTGAACCAATTGAGTATTTGATTCTAGATGATACATGATTGGGGCCAATCAAGGCTTGCCCAAAATTATGTCAACATAATAATAATTAAGGCCCTAATTGCACATGTTATTCAAATAAGTAAGTGTTTGATTAAATATAATATGAACTCAAGACCAAGTGAACCATATGTAAGGAATTAAATCTATTTAATATCAATTGGTATTTTGATTACGCACCAAATTCAACTAAAATAATATTTGGTTCAATATTATCTATGAAATTTAGTCCAAACAAGCCTTGTGTAAGAAATTTCATCCTTCTTTTATCAACAAGGGGATATGTTGGTCCCAAATACATAACATATTGAATTTTCCAAGTATTTAGTTCAATTAAATATGCAATTGTAGCCAACCAAGGCTAATGCAAGTAACTAAATACATCTAATGTCAATTACAACTTTCTTAACCTTGATTGTAAACTATATCCAACTAATCATGTATTTAGTTTTATCTTATACATATTTGGGGCCAACTAAGCCCCGTGAAAGTAATTTTATCCATATAATGTTCTAGTTGGGTTCCATTAGCCCTGATGGCACACCATATTGAACTAATTGAGTATTTAGGTTTAATATGATATGCAATTGGGACCACTCAATCCCCGAGCAAGGAATTAAATCCATCTAATGTCATTTGGGGATCTAATTACACCATGTTAAATCAATTGATATTTTTTTCAATACTATACATAATTGAGGACAACCAAGTCCTATGTAATTAACTACTTCCACCTAGAATATTAATTGAGGCATTTTTCACCGCATGCAACAAATTATGTCCATTGTGAATATTTTTCCCTAATTTTATATCATATTTAACAAATTGAGTATTTTCTTAAATATAATCTATAACTAAGAGTAATTGGTCCCCATGCAAGGGATTCCTTTAATATAATATTAATTAGGGCTTTAGTAACACACCATATTAAACTAATTGAATATTTATTTCAATCTAATACACAATCAGGGTTAAATGAGCCATAAGAAAAGAATTATGTCCATATAATATCAATTGGGTCTATAATTGCACACCATATTATAAAAAACCAAGTATTTAGTTTAGTTTGATACATAATTGGGGCCAACCAAGATCCATCCAAGGAAATATGTCCATCTAATGTCAATTTGGGATCTATTGGCCCGATTGCACACCATATTGGGATCAAAGGAACAATAAATTGATTCATAGGTTAATACATCTCCAATTATCATTCAATGCTATCAATTCTTGACAAGAACATTGGTCTCAAACAACAATCTTAACCAACCAATATTTAATCTAAAGACTACGAGGCCTAATGGCTCTTATTTAGTTTTTAGGGTGTTTATAATATGTAATGTGATCATATTATTCAATTATCGTGCCTTTTCTCTTTGTAATCTCTTGGATTCTTGAGCCAAATGCTTGGACTATCAATGTACAACTGATTTTTGAAAGGTATGAAATTAAACAATAAATTTCAACTTTGATTGCCAAATACACTAAGAATTTCATTATGAAAATTCAAAAAATTGATACCATCATGGTGAGCATGCTCTCCTCTTTTCAAAAATATGATTTTTATAATTTTTGGACTAATTTAAGGTTTCAAACTATGTTTATTTCTAACTATGCCTTTTTAGAACACTATATACCACAAACATACATGCCTATACATGTTCATGCAATTTGTCTTTCATTAATCCAAGTGAAAAATAAATTATATCGTGACCAAGTAGGCTTAATTCTACACACATTCAAAAAAAATGATTTTCATTTTTTTTAGGTATTTAGGTTTGTCGCATGGATGACATCCATTTTTTTGTCATTTTAAAGGATCTATTTAATTGCAAAATTCATAAAATAAAGTATTCATTGAAAAAATATTAAAAAAATATAGGTGGTGTACTAAAAGAAATTATCTAAATTTTCCCCAAAGGGTTTCAAATAATATTAAATAATAGTTAAAAAATGGTGCATCTCATGGCCATTTATCTACTATGTTTTCTAAAAAAATAAGAGTTCCTCTTCAAATTTTAGATGTGTGTTTTGGAAACTATACTCGAAATTTAAAATTTCATGTTCTTACACCATCTTTAAATTTGGAGTGTAGATATCTCAAATTATTTACAAATGTTCAAATTTTTGAAATTTTAGAAAAATCATGTCCATGAATAGGCCACTTTTTGTCCCCCAACTTTGTCCACTTACCCTTAAAAGTGAGTGTAACAGTTATTTTATTTTTTAATTAAGGTAGATGAGGTAGTGTTTGACAGGTACAATGAACCAGACTGGGATAGAAATGAAGGGTCCAAATCCTTTACAAACCACATATAATAATCATTAGTGTCAATAACATGCCAGTTGGGTAGAAATATACCATAAATAGCCACAATTGGAATAACATGTCCAATGAGATTTGACTCTAAGTGAGACTAGACATAACGCTTACTTTTTCCTTTCAATAATATTTATGATTTTTGAAAAAAAAATTACACATGAATGATATATTATCCTTTATTAATATCAATATAAACTTTAGCAAAACTTAGTTTTTAAAAAAAAACTAAACTAACAGCTGCCACAAAGGTGAAAGTTACACCGAAAGGGTTGTACTTTTTTTTAGTAAAGCAGGCTTCTATAAAGTGAAAAAATGCAATTCAGTAGTTGTACCTCACTTGAAACCCATGACTACCAACTTCATCTCACATTTTGTGTGTGAAGAGTGAAGCAAGAATAATCTTATATTTCAAGTAATGGTAAAAAATGAGGTTGTATGTTCCTTCGTATGGCTTAACAATGAATTGTGTAGGGAAGAGATGTTTTGTTTCATGACAAACTTGAGGAATGATGAATTAGTGAGATGGAATCTCTATATATATAATTTTAATTATTTTATATTATATTTTTTTTATTAATATGATTACTATTAATAATTTAATAAGTGTATATAATATAATATATATATTAATATTAATATATACAATTAATAAATATTATACTATAATACATAATTTTATATCATTGGTATATTTTAATATTCTAAAATATTATATGTTATATATTATTATAATATAATAATATCATATATATATATATATATATATATAAATATGATTAATATTGATATATTAATATATAATTAATTTATTAATAATATATATTATATATATAATATAGTATAGTATATATTAATATTAATATATACTATTAATACATATCATATTATAAAATTTATATTATTAATATATTTTAATATTTCTAATGTATTATATATTATATTACATTATATTATTATTAACATATGAATATATTATAATATATAATATATATTATTTTATATTATTAAAATATATATTTTTAATATTGGTAAACACTTTTATAGAATCTAATTATAATTATAAATTAGAGAAGCATTTTTGAGTCAAAGCTATAAATCGGGAAGGAAGAAGCTTTTACAAAAATCAGAGCTTCAAATTGGAACTAGGGCACAACTGGGAACTAGTCCCTAATAAACAAGTAGATAATAAAATGACATAAAGACAACCAAAACTCCAAAAGACAAAAAAAGGGAATTCAACACAAAGAGGGCATGCTACAAAACCACCATAGATGGAAAAGTACCAAAGATAGAAGAATCACACAACAAAAATTAGGACAATTAAGAAATCCTTCAATGAATAAAAACTAAAATGAAACCCAAATAAAACCTATAATATTAAATGTCAAGGATCATACACAAGTATAAAGACTTTTCCTTGAACATAAATCATCCAACATCTTCTGGCAAGCATTCTAGATAAGTTTTGCTTCTAGTCTCAATCTTTTTGCCTTCAATTTGTGTCTTCTACATCTCATTGACATTCATACATCTGTTTGTTTCCCACCATTAAAATGAAAAAACTGAGTAACCTTAAATACCAGTCCTCAAAATGAGTCTCCACCAATATATCATATTATAATAATAAACATAATTATTATTTATATTATTATATAATATAATATTATCAAATCTTAATTTTTAAACCAATAATAATAATAATAATAATAATAATAATAATAATAATAATAATAATAATAATAATAATAACAATAATAATAATTGATACTCCCGTGTAAGATTTTAAAATACCACAACCAAATTATTTGTATGTGGTATTAAAAAAGGGAATGGTATAATAGACAAGCCATTTTACTCATTGAATATTTTGTATTTGTACAACTTTATGGTATAATAGACAAGCCATTTTAGTCATTGAATATTTTGTATTTGTACAGCTTTATCTCCTCTTATTATTTACCCATGCTTTTACTATAATACTATCATAAATTTAACTAAGTGAAAATTTAATTTAATTTAAATTAAATATAAATATAAATATTCACAAGATGTCAACTATAGTTTGGACCAAAGAATATATTACTTAAAATGGGTATCATAAGAGAACATAAAAAAAAACCAAGAATATATTATGTAAAACAGGTATAATAAGAGAATACGAAAAATATATTTACAATATATAAAAGAGAACTAAAATTAAAAAGAAATGACAAAATTTCAAAAAAGGCAGAAAGCATGAAATTTTCAAACCAATAAAATATGCATTGTCTTACAAATTTGTACCAAATTATCTGTGAAAGAAAAATAAATAAACAATATAGATTCATTCCAAACTATTTGGAATAAATCTCTACCATTACATACCCTAGTGTTTTTTAGATGAGAATACTGGGGATCCTTTGGAATGACAAGGTAGGGGTGAGGAATTTTAAGATTTTTCAGTCCAATAAAATAGCATCCATGCAAATGTAATGTCAATGTCACTATTATGTCCTTTCCTTTCTTGGGTGATTGAACTTCAACCTCAGCCTCAGCCTTCACATGTTATGCTTGAGGATATTAATGTTCATGTCCCAAGATTTGATACATAATGCCATATTATCAACATATGTCAAATTTTATGACATACTATTTTGAACAATGTAATGTTGTTGTGTAAGGTTGGGATCCTCAATGAGATCAAAATTATTTCATACACTCATTGGATCAACTATGTAATTGTTTTATAGATCAACTATGTACTTTTTTGGGGGAAAGGGGGTTGTTGTGACAATTCCTCCCTATTTTGATCAATTATATCAAACACTACCATGTGGAATAAAGTTGTTATTGTCTTATGCATTGTTGTGTTATGATTTGTTACGTATAATATTTATTCGATAATTTTTTTTGGTAATGTAAGTTATATGGAAAACACAATGAATTACAAAACTAGTAGTAAAATTTTGAAACAAGCAGTCCTAAAGCAAATTAAAGATGAAGACAAAATTTTCTATGTTGTGCTAAAATTTAGCTAAATGAGTTATCCTAGTGATTGTCCTATGTGGTGGAGGCAAGATGCTTACCAACAACTAGTCTAAATGTTAGTACAATTGTAAATTACTTTATAATGTTTTTTTGTGAATATTAAGTTTCAAGAGAGCTTATTCAAGATCCTAATAAAAAAATACCTCAACCAATTTCATGGAAAGCGCCACTTCTAGTTTGTAATGAGAGACAATCATGTTTAAAATGTCACCTCAACTAGTATAAATCCATCTTTGGAGTTATAAATTTTTTGATTTCCAAGTCTATTTTTAGGTAGTTAAGATGCATCTATAAAATAAAATCTCTCTCCATCTATTGAATTTACTTTACACATCTTGAAAGGGTCAAGTTAAGGGTTGGACAATACTGCAATTTCTACACATGGGCATACATTTTTTTAAGGTAGGTCTTTATGTTGGATTTCTTCCTTTCATGTAAAAATTAATTTTCAAGTATATAAATGTTGTGAGACTAAAAATTACACCTCAAAGAAACTACAATGTTAATCAATCATCAAGCTCATTTTGTAACAAATCCTCTTTAGGTGTTGTAGAATCTATATATGATTCCTTATTTTAAGGTTTTTTGGTATATTTAAAAATATTCTCTAAAACATTTTATTTTGTATGATATTTTCTTATCGAGGAACATATGTTTACAAGAATATTTAATGAATCATATAGTTTTAATGTTATAAATTACTATTGGATTGCTCTTTTTTAGTGCAATTGAGGGAATTTATTTT
>JARHVA010000160.1:6507500-6570000 GCA_037957365.1 Torreya grandis | reverse complement strand
AAGAGAAGAAATGATTGAGCTATTTATAAGGGGGGGAATGGAATTTCAACACTTAATGTGTTGTAAATTCCTGATAATATGTTAGTGTGAAGGCATCAAGATTTTCCAAATGACAAATATCTAATTCCTTGATCAACAAGTAGAGGTAAGTTATCAATACTTACATTGAAATTTATTGTACCCAAGAAAGTGTGAAAATATTTTTTTAGTTAAAATTACTAAATATGACAAAATGGCTTACATACCATCAAGTGTATTCATTCATATGTTTATTTTAATTTCCATTTTTTTACATTCACTACGACATGTTATAACATTTGGATTCTTGTGTTTGTTTGCAAGAGAAACTCATATTTACCAAAATTCACATATGGGTAGAGTCCTTTCTAAGTATCCAATTGTTTCATCCATCCTTCTTTAGGTAAGTGCATGCACGTGTATAAATTAATTTTTTTATTCTGATACACATGCATTCACCTCATATGTACATATTAAAATTAGGGTATTATGTAGGTACCAAGTTTTGATACAATACTTATTTCCATTAGATCATTTTTATGTTTTAACACACTTGGTCTAGTTGTGTAAATTTGGATCTTTTCAAACACATTTCAACCCATATTATGCTATAGCTGGCCTTTTTAGATCAAAATATCCTTAGATCCATCTTTTGTCAACTTATGGATCCCAATCATCCAATTTCTAATCAACCTCATTTCCACTCTTAGAATTTATTGAACCTAGTATAAAAATGAAGACCTTTCAATTTTGTCCCATATAAAATCGATAGCCTATTGATTCCATGCTATGACTTTTATGGGTCCTAATACCTTGGCCTAATTTCTAAAGCCTTTGATTTCACTTATCATAGTATTCCATGGTCGGGCATTACACATCTTATTCTAGAAATTCCTATATATACAAATCAATTTCTAGTAATTGACCAAATATCAAGGGAATGATAAATCATTCTAAGTTATTGAGTTACACATTCTTCCTATTTATTATGAAACTTATCAAGGAGCCTACATATTGAGCTAAAATTGATTTTTCATCATCTTCAAGTCATTTTCCATTATCATATTGTACCAAAAGAGGGTTTAAGATAATGTTCATGTAGTTGTATTGGATTTTCTAGGGATGAAATGTGGAGCCTTTCTCTAAATTACACTTCACTCACATACACATGAGAAATACATTGACTCTAATTCAAAGTGTGTGGGATATGTAGTTAGAACTCCTAAAGGGGTAGCCTAAGTTAGCTAACCTTAAAACACTTGTTATATTTCTACTTTGAAGGGTTAGGGAGAGAAAGGGAGATAATTCAACCTATTATACCTATAAATTTTGCATAATGATCACACAACCCTACTTGACATCAGCTTGCAAACCTATTGATAAAATTTTAGAGTAAAGAACAAAATGAATGACACATTTAGTGGTAGTGTTTATGTTTAGCAATAATAGGTGGCATAAATTTGGTGACCTGCTAATTATGTCTCATATGGATTTGGGGTAACATCTATTGTATCTCAATGATAATCACTAGTCAAATTTCTCATAGAGCAATAGAGTCACCTATAGAGCCTATATCCAATTTTAAAAATTTAGAATAGAACTCAGGGGTGCTAAATTCTAGTCTTCTTTGTGTTTTAATTGTTATTATATGCTTTTATCATTTTATTTCTCTATTTGATCACGTTTTTATCCACTAATTTAGATCTAATTATTATCTTAAATGTAATATCTTAAATATACCTTATGCATTAGTTTTAATTATGTGTGCATGTGGTAATTACCCTAAAACCACAAATAGTTAAAATCATAATATCCCTATTTACATCTGATAATTTGGCTATCAAATTAGGAAGCCATGAATCATCTAAAGTTTGCTATAGGAAAATGCATCTTTGCTCCTACAAAATGCCAAATTAAAAAGACCCAATCAGTCTCTCATTAGATAAAAATAAGAAAAATCACAAGAAAAATCTAAAAATTATAATTAAATATAAATTTATAACTACGTTGGCCATTTTGACAATGTATCATCAGACATTTAACAAATATGTATATCATCAGTCATCTAATAGTGTGTCATCGACTATTTCCACCATGTTTCACTATTTGGCCATTTTTACAAACATCATCAACCATTTCTACATAACTATAATGGCCATTTATTGAAATCAACTACATTGATCATTAGAAAAAACTTTATCAATCATGTTACAATTTACAACCTGTAAAATGTCATCAATTAGGTTGATGATGTTTTATAGGTACATAAAACTATTTATTAATCCTATTTTTTTCACTTTTATTTGAATGTCATTATGATAAAATCCCATTACCCCTCTCTTGATTCTTTGCATTTTGATGATTTTTGGGGCAAATTTTTCAAGGAATATTTTTTTATGCTATATTTTACTATTATACCATATTTACCTTTCATGTAATTAAATGCAAAACCTACCTTGATAAACTATTCTGCATCGTCTAGCCATTGTGTCTTTCTGTGCCAAAAATGGTTGTCCCAAAGATAAAATATCTGTAAATCTATAAATAGAAATATAAAAATGAAGGTCCTATGTTCTATTTAATGCATCCAAAACATAAATTTTGAAATTTTGAAAATTATCTCTTTGATTCTATATGTTGGTCATATCTTTCTAATCATAGCTCCTATCGATAGATCAAAAGAAGCACTAGAATCCTTGTGCCTTAATAAAATTTATGGTATCGATGGAATATTTTTGAGAAAATTAAAAAAATCACTTATTTTATAGGCCTAAAAGACCTATCTTAGAAACTCTTTGGCACCTTATGCCGTCATACTTCTTATAACTATCTAGGTAGGTTAAATTACACATGCTTATTTATTTACCTTCACTTAGCTTATATTTACCCCCATTTACTACAACACCTACATATTTATCTTTATGGTGTTATGTTCTTTTTCAAAAGCACCATCACGTATTACACGATTGTGACACATGATGAGATTTGGATGGGCACATGTAAACATCTTATTTTCACTTACTCATAGTTTTATCTCATAAGACTTGTCAATGTATTAATCTACTTGAGTGTGTGTCCTAAAGAGTACACTGAGATTGAGTGCACTAGTTTGTGGCACTTTATGATATATTTTTTCATACGTATTAATTATTACTACCACTTTCATTCATACCATGGAGGTTCCCACTCTCTCTTTTTCCCCTTTTGCATGTTTACTCGATGTCATTATATTGATTGATTACATCTTATAATTTTTGCCAAGTTGGTTGATGTCATCATCAATATTGATGATGTACTATGTTTACTAGACATTTTTATTTGCCATCGGTTAGACCAATGACATGGGATAAGTTTTATTTTTGAATTTTAAAGTTTGGATATGTATTTATAGGATTATTATTTAATATTTTTCAAAATATAGACATCCAATATACTTTTATCCCATAGGTATGTCCACCTATATAAGAAGAAGAAGAATTAGGATAAGGAGTTTACACTTGAGGAAGACTAATTAGCATAAATACTTAAATATTTCAAGAAGAAACATTGAACCAACAAGTTATACTTAGTATTTGGAGTCCCTAACTTGGGTCTTCTTATTTCCATCTTGAATTCACTCACAACCATTTCACACAAAATGTCACTCGAGCTAAGGGGGATATTAATGCACTGACAAGTTAACCTAAGATAAGTATCTTAACCCTATACTCTTTATTTTATACTTTAGTGGTTAAATTATATTAGTTTATTTATTTATGCTTAGATTAATATATGTTTGTTATTACTTTACCATTCTTTGCATGCTCTTTGTTTATACTTTAGAGTTACCCTCCAATGACACTTTTAGTTTTCTTAGTTTAGATACCTTGCAGATACCATTTAATGACATTGTATTTTATTTGATTATCTCTTATACCTATTAGTTAGCATATAATGACATTTTTGATCTAGTCAGGCCTACAATTGCTTTTGTTTATATAGACTCCCCATTTATATCTCAGGCAACCTCCTTTAATCGTAATCCTTATATATAGCAAAAAAATGCTTTGTGGACCAATGTATTTTATGTAAGTTGGATCTAGTATGACATTTTATCTTTTTCTATTTTAGAGGATCCTTATTTTCTCAACCATTATTGAGCTACACAAAGGTTCAATTTTCCAATTAAGGTTTGAAGAAAATCATTTTTTTAGGGATTTATGTGAAATTTTAAAATGACAAGCAAGGTTTTCAGAGCCTTAGAATTGATGAACAGAGTTGTCAAATCAATTTTTGTATATTTGTTATTTATGTAAATGTGTAGTGTATAGTTTTGGTTGCCAATAATATTGGTTGTACGGTTCTGATGAGGTTCTCAAGTCTTTATGATTTTTCTAGGTTCTCACTTTCTTACCCTAAAAACCTTGATTTTATTGTTAAATTATGAAACATTTCCATTTTTTTTCAAAAATTAGATAAAATTTAAACCCTTATCTTGTTAATTATTATATTAAAATTAAAATAACAATTAACTTTGATTTTATTGTTTTTAATCATGTGTGTATATATATATATATATATATATGTATGTGTATATATATGTATATATATATATGTATATATATATATATATATGTATATGTATATGTATATATATGTATATGTATATATATGTATATGTATATATATGTATATGTATATATATATATATATATATATATATATATATATATATATATATATATATATATATATATATATATATAAAGTTTGATTTAGATATATTTATTCATATTATAACATGTTAAAATTACATATTAATTGAAAGGGTTATATTCTCCCAAATAAATTTAAGGGAATGAATAACCAAATTAAAGTGAACATTGTGAAATAATTTTAAGAAAAAAGATGTTAAACACATAGAAAAAATTTACCCCACATAAGTATAGGGCTTAGGCAATTTAAAAATAGACACTGAGTCATTATCAATTCTTTCTATGAGAATATAATGTGATGTAAAGCATGTAATTCCAAATTTAAACATTTATATACACATGACTTATTTATTATGCTTTACAATTAAACAATGTACATGTGTCGATGCTACTACTTATGTCATAAGCATATAATTTTTTTGCTCTATCTAATAAAAACCTTTGACAAGATATATTAACAATTTTAAAATTTAACACCTAAAAATTAAATAATATTCTCTTACATGATTTTGTATAATATTATATTTATATCAATATAATAATTACAATTATTTTAAGGGTAAGTGCACGGAGTTGTGGAATAATTCTGTGGATAGTACCCTTAATGTGATTTCATTAATTAATAATGTGATCATGTTATTTAATTAATGTGATCAAGTTATTTGAATCTAGGCTTAGGATTGTCTAACCACAATGTGATCACATTATATTAAACAATAACATAATCATGCTATTAATGTGATCACATTATTAATATAATCACCTTTTTAAATATGATTTCATTATTATCATTTACAATAATGTGATCATGTTACCTATGTGTCAAAAAAAATAAAAAACTACAATTCAAAAATACTCATTTTTCATTCGAGTTCCCTCACTCTCCCATAGCTTTCACAATCACTCGTAAATAATCTTCTCCCTAAATTTGACCAAAAATTTAGAAATAGGTATCTTTTTTGTAACAAGCTCACACCTTTTAGATTCTTTTCCATCTTTTACTTGATAATTCATGGATTTATATTTACTTAGACCAACTAATGCATGTCCAATTGCACTTGTAATCTCCTCATGGATACATTTTTTTTAATTTGGAAATCCACCACAAATACTGTAATTTCCATTTAAACATGATTTGTTAAAAACTAAATTCTAATCTGGTCTTTTACAAAAGATAGAATAAATTCCTTGACTGGTTTTGGTGGCAATTCAATGCCACACTCTTGAAAAATGTTAGTATGTAAAGCACAACAAATATGGGGAAAAACATCATAGTGCATTGAAAACTCAACATGTTTCTTACAACAATAAGTGGTGCATGTGTGATTTATTTTAACATAAAAAAGTTTTTCATCTCAAAATATCTTTGAAAAATATAAATTTGTGGATATTTTTTTCATAAATTTTGAGTGAAATTGTGTTTGAGTCATATATAATAATTTTTTTAGATGTGGTTCATGGTTAAAAGAAAAAACTCTTCTTTTCACAACATCTCTTGCATTGGGCAAAACTCATGTATTATCTTTCCAAAATTGAACTAGTAACTCTTTGAGAGTATTAGCCATAGCCTTGTCTTTTTGTGGAAGTCTAGATAATGCCTAAAGCTCATTGGTATTAGGTTCGTTAAGTCTTTCACATCTTGCAATCACTTTCATTAATTTTTTTTGTTTATATCAAGTGTTCATCTTGTTTTTGAAATCAATCATTTTCCCCTACTTTAGTACTTACTACACAAGTTATCATTATACATCGGGCAACAATACAATATTTATTACATGATCTTAGGGCTACAGTATAATATACATCATGTAGATTTTCAACAATTTCATCTTTTTCATCATCCATGATAGATGTTTTTAGTCCTAATGTGTACATTATAGGTCTCATCTTAATCAATTTTATTAATGAAACAAATAATTAACATCTTTGACTATCATACTCCAAATTATGAAAGAAAGTATCCAAAATTTGTTGAGCAAGTCTTCTTGAATGGTGATTAAAATTTTTGTTATGCATTAGTTTTAAAATATTTTCATCAACTTCAATTAAGTACTTGTATTTTCTACACACAATTCTTGGAGGTATTGGTAATGGTGGAATTTTTTGAGAGTGTGTTTCAAAATTGTTATTACTTTCATTTTTTAGAGGTGGGATAACATTTTCTTCATTGTTAATTTCTTCATTATATTTTTCCATGAAATTTTCTTGATGGTTAATTTCATCATTATTTGTTTCCATCAAATGTTATTCATTCATGGGGGGTGAACCATCACACATAGACTCATCATCAACAAAATCAAAAACTTGGAACTTTGAATGTGAACTTCTAACATTAACTAATTCATTATTTTTAATATCATTATTATTTATTTTATTATGGTCAGTTTCATTATTATTCATTTTTTTATGATCAATTTCCACATTATTTAATTTATTATAGTTAATTTCATAATTTTTTAATTCATTATCCTCAATTGTCTCATTATCTATTGCATTTGGTTTATTGGTATTAGGGTTTGTACCTTGTCTACCATGAAGTTTTTGCATTTGTAGCTTATGCTTCTCTGTCAAGTATTCTAATTCCTATGGTGTTTTGTTCTTCAACAACTTCCTCTTCCTTTTCAAACATGACCTAGAACCCATCAGAAGGGATAATAGATAAATTTTTAAGGGTGGGGTCCAGTACACAGGTACACAGATCTCATAGAAGTATGTAGAGAATATTTATGGGGACAAAAGTCTTGATTTGGGTTAAAAATAGTCATTAATAAGTGTGTTTAATCTAAAATAATAATAACATGATCATGTTAATACATAATGTGATTGTGTTATGTGTTGTATAAGGTTCTATCCCATCCAACCCATTGAGAAGCCTATATCAACAATAACGTGATCATATTATGTAATAACATTATCACATTATTATCTATATAAGTTTTGGGGTTGGTAATTGGAAATGAGAATTTAGTGTTTCCTATGTTAAGAATAACATGATTGTGTTATTAAATAATGTGATTGCATTATACTTAATATAGATAAGGGATTAGGGATTACAATTTATATTTTAGGGTTTAGGGATTAAGGATTAGGGAATATAGGTTTTGGTTGTAAGGGTGTAAATAAGGCCTAATAGCCATATTCCATGTGTGAGCCTAATTTTTAATACAAAGGATGTTAATTGGGACCAAATCAATTGGTAAATAGGGAAAGTTTTTGGTTTAGAATTTAGGGTATAGTGTTTAGGGATTAGGTTTAGGGTACACATGGTCAATAACAAAGATATAATTATTAGTATAAATGATGTTAATTTAGATTAAAATGATTGGTTCAAGGTTTAAAGAGTTTACATCTATGGTTTATAGAATAGGGATTACGAACATTAAACATTAGAGCTTAGGGTATAGGTTTTAGGGTATATAAGGTACAATCATGATTGTGAATGGGGAAATTTAGATCTGATCAACCCCTAAATCACATTTTATAGTCATGTAATAAGGTTAGAAGGGCCCAAGAGAGCCCCAATTTACTTCATATGCACATCTAGGTTGAATGTGAATTTGGGATCAATTATCCCCCACATCATCATAGATTGAGCCTATGAAGTCAATTATGGTAATGGGTAATGAAATTTTAACCAAGTTCATCCCTATGAACCTAATTCTTACTGTATATATAAAGGATGTTAATTGGGGCTAAATTTATTGGTTTAAGGTTTAGGGTTTAGGACTTATGGCTTAGGGTTCAATGTAAATGGTATAGGGTTTATGGTTAAAGTTAAATGGTATAGGGTAACTTAGGGTTTAAGATACTAGATATAGGGTCCAATCACTAAGGTATTTGAAGAACACTTGAGCTGCTTGTGACACCTATTTATGACTTGATTACCTTCATGTTTATATTTTTGATAAAAATTGGGTCAATTATGCCATGTACATGTTTCATACATGTTATATAATTTATTAATCCATAAATTTGGTTTAGGGGCTCAATTTTGCCTAAATCAAGTAGGGAATTGCACATATTGACTAATTAGATCAATTCATGATAGAAGATCAATCTTTTGATTTTGCCCCAAATCATATCTTGATATTAAAGGGGTTTAAATTGGCCTCAAATGCCTCCTTGATTAGAATAATCAACTAGATCCTCCTCTTTGGTTAATTAGGTTGAAGGGGATTGAAATATCCCCAATTTACCAAACTAATTGAGTATACGATTCTAGATGATATATAATTAGGGCTAATAAAGGATTGCTAAAGGAATGTGTCAACATAATTTTAATTAGGGCCCTAATTGCACACCTTATTCAAATAATTGAGTGTTTGAGTGAATCCAATCTGAAATCATGACGAATTGAACCCTTATTAAGGAATTACATCCAACTAATAATAATTGGGATTTTAATTATGCACCAAATTTGACTGAAATAATATTTGGTTCACTATGATCTATGAAATTTAGTCCAAACAAGCCTTGTGTAATAAATTTCATCCTTCTACTCTTTACAAATGGCTCTATTGGTCCCAAATACATAACATATTAAATCAACCAAGTATTTAGTTAAGTTAAATATGCAATTATGGCTAACCAAGGATCATGAAAGTAACTAAATACATCTAATGTCAATTATAACTTCATTAGCCTCGATTGTAAACTATATCTAGATAATCATGTATTTAGTTTTATCTTATACATAATTGGGGCCAACTGAGCAGCATGAAAGTAAAATTGTCCATCTAATGTTCATGTTGGGTTCCATTAGTCTCTTTTCCACACCATATTTAACCAATTGAGAATTTAGGATCAATATGATATGTAATTCAAGCCGCTAAATCCCCAAGTAAGGAATTACATCCATCTAATGCCATTTGGGGCTCTAATTAGACCATGTTAAATCACATAATATTATTTTCAATACTATACACAATTGAGGACAACCAAGTCCTATGTCATTAACTACTTTCTCCTAGAATATAAATCAAGGCATTTTTCATCCCATGTAACAAATTGTGTAAATCTAATGTCCATTATGAATATCTTTTCCCTAATTTCACATCATATTTAACCAATCAAGTATTTTATTCAATTTAATCTATAACTAAGAGTAATTGGTCCCTGTACAAGGAATTCCTTCAATATAATGTCAATTAGGACTTTGATAGTAAAACATATTAAACTAATTGAATATTTAGTTAAATCTAATACATAATCATGGTTAAATGAGCCCTAAGAAAGGAATTGTCTCCATATAATGTCAATTGGATATCTAATTGCACACTATATAATAAAAACCAAATATTTAGTTTTTTAATACGTAATTAGGGATAACCAAACTCCATCCAAGGAAATATGTCCATATAATGTCAATTTCGGTTTTATTGCCCTGATTGCACACCATATTGGGATCAAAGGAACAATAAATTGATTCATAGGCAATTACATCTCCAATTATCATTCAATGCTATTAATTCTTGACAAGAACATTGGTCCTAAACAACAATCTTAATCAACTAATATTTGATCTTAAGACTACTAAGCCTAATGGATTCTATTTGGGTTTTAAGGTATTGAGAATATGTAACATGATCACATTATTAAATACCACGATCGTATTAATAATATATTTAATAGCATGATCATAGTATTTGAATAAGAATTTAATTCCCATGCCTTTTAGCTCAGGAATGGCTTGGATTCCTGAGCCAAAGGCTTGGATTGTCAATGTATAGCTGAGTTTTGAAAGGTATGAAAATAAACAACAAATTTCAACTTTGATTGCCAAATACACTAAGAATTTCAATGTGAAAATTCAAAAAAAATATACCTTCACAATGAACATGTTATCCTCTTTCCAAAAGTATGATTTTTATAATTTTTGGACTAATTTAAGGTTTCAAAACTCTATTGATTTTTAATTATGCCTTTTTTAGGCCACTATATGCCAAAAACATACATGCCTATACATGTTCATGTAATTTGTCTTTCATTAATCCAAGTGAAAATAAAATTATATGGAGACCAACTAGGCCTAAATCTACACACATTCAAAAAAAATAAAAATAAAAATAAAATTGAGGTAGTTAGGCATGTCGTATGAATGACTATCCATCTCTTTGTTAGTTTTTAGAATCTCTTTACTTACAAAATTCATTAAAAAAAAAAGTATTCACTGAAAAAATATAAAAAAAATATAGGTGATGTACTAGAATATATTATCTAAATTTTACCCAATGTTTCAAATAATATTAAAATATGCTAATAAAATGGTGTGCATCATGGTCGTCTATCTACTATGTTTTCTTAAAAAATAGAATTTCCTCTTCAAATTTTAGATGTTTGACCTAGTTATACCTAACCATTTTTTAAAAAAAAATAGTGTTTTGGAAATTAGACTCTAAATGCTACATTTCATGTTCTTACACCATCTTCAAATTTAAAGTGTATATATCTCAAATTATCATAGAAGTTAAAATTTTAGAAATTTCAAAAAAAGCATGTCCATGGGTAGGCCACTTTTTGTCCCCCAACTTTGTGCACTTACCCTTAAAATTGAGTGTAATAGTTATTTTATTTTTTAATTAAGGTAAATGAAGTAGTGTTTGATAGGTGCTATCAACTAGACTAAGACACAAATGAAGGGTCTGAAACCTCTAAAAACCATATATAATAATCATTAGTGTCAATAACATACCATTAGGGTAGAGATATACCATAAACAACCACAATTGACATAGCATGTCCAATGATATTTGAGTCTATGTGGGACTAGACACAACTTTTACTTTTTCCTTTTGATAATATTTATGATTTTTTTTTTTAAATTACACATGCATGATATATTAGCCTCTATTAATATCAATATAAACTTTAGTAAAACTTAGTTTCTAAAAAAAACTTAACTAGCAGTTGCCCCAAAGGTGCAAGTTATACTAAAAGGGTTGTACTTTTTTTTTGGGTAAAATAGGGTTCTATAAAGTGAAAAAAATGTAATTCAACAGTTGTTCCTCACTTAAAACCCATGACCACTGACTTCATCTCACATTTTGTGTGTGAAGAGTGAAGTAAGAATAATCTTATATTTTAGGTAATGGCAAAAAATGAGGTTATATGTTTCTTCCTGACTTGACAATGAATTGTGTGGGGAAGAGATGTTTCATTTCATGACAAACATCAGAAATGAATTAGTGAGATGGACCCTCTCTCTATATATAATTTTAATTATTATATATTATATTTTTTTGTTAATATGATTATTATTAATAATTTATTGTAGATATATCATATAATATATATATTAGTATTAATTTATGTAATCAATACATAATTTTATATTATTATTGATATATTAATATATAATTAATTTATTAATAATATATTGTATATATATATATATATATATAATATAGTATAGTATATATTAATATTAATATATACTATTAATACATATCATATCATAAATTTTATATTATTAATATATTTTAATATTTATAATGTATTATATATTATATTACATTACATTATATATTAACATATGAATATATAATAATATATAGTATATATTATTATATATAATTAAATATTATATTATTATAATATAATTTTAATATTGGTAAATTTTTTTATAGAATCTAATCAAAATTATAAATTAGAGAAACATTTTTTAGTTGGATTTATAAAATGGGAAGGAAGAAGCTTTTACATAAATTTTGAACTTCAAATTGGTATTGGGATACAACTGGGGACCAGTCCCCAATAAACAAGTAGATAATAAAATGACATAAAGACAACCAAAACTCTAAAAGATAAAAAAGGGGAATCCAACACAAAGATAGAAGAATCACACAACAAAAAATAGGACAATTAAGAAATCCTTCAATGAACAAAAACTGAAATTAAACCCAAATAAAACCTACAATCACGAACATCAAAGATCATCCACAAGTATAAGGCTTGTCTTCAAAGAGAAATCATCCAACATTTTCTATTAACCATTTTGAATAAGTTCTTTCTCTTATAGTCTCAGTGTTTTTACCTCTAGTTGGCATCGTCTACATCTCACTAACATTCCTACATCTACGTTATGTTTAAAACCATTAAAATGAAAAAAATTGAATAACCTTAAAAATAGGTCCTCTAAACAAGTCTTCACCAATATATCATATCGTACTTAAAAACTATATTTAGTTATGTAAATTATCCAAAATTATAGAATAAAAATGATAGATTTGTATTTAACACAATGTTTTGATGGGTATAGAATGTGGGATTATTTTACAGTAGAGCGTCAATGCTAGAGCAACACTTAAAGAGATGTTTAATATTTTATCATAATATTTGTTTTGAAGAGATGCTTATTTAATTTGAACATTTTGATTTGTGTAGATTTATCTTTGAGTATGAGGAACATGGTTACAAGATTATTTAGGAGTTTGGATATAGGGTTGGAGCCTTGAAGGGTTGGAAGCTCTAGAAAAAAAAACTCAAAATTTATAATTCTAAAGAAAATAAAGAGAAAAAGAGATAAGATATTTTAAATCAAATGGAATTTATGAAATCAAGTGATACATTATGTGTTTTCTATTATATTTTTTTTCTCACCAATAATTCACATATTGTGCTCACACACAAGTTACAAACCCTGACAGAAAAAAGAAAATGTGTTATTTACAAACACAAATGAGAAGGGGAGAAGATGAGAGTTGAAGGTGAGTATATAATTTTTTCTTTGATTTTCAATCACTCTTACTATTGAATCAAATTACTGTGATTTTTATTTTTAATTTATGAAATTAATCATATTCAATTTTTGAAATATTAGGATAATGATGGTTTAGCACAAAATAAGGAATGGAAGAAGAGAATAAATGTTCGATGTTGTAGATCGATAATTTGTATCGCAAGAATGATGATGTTTATTTTATAGACATGGTTGAGAATGCTATATGTTATAGATATGCTTTAGGGTATTAATGTTCATGTCCCAAGATTTGATACATAATGTCATATTATCAACATATGTCAACTTTTATGACATACTATTTTGAACAATGTAATGTTGTTGTGTAATGTTATGATCCTCAATGAGATCAAAATTATTTCATACACTCATTGGATAAACTATATAGTTTTGTTATAGTTCAACAATGTACTTTTGTTTGGAAAAGGAGGATGATGTGATAGTTCCTACCTATTTTGAGCAATTATATCTAACACTACCATGTGGAATAAATTTGTTATTCTCTTATGCATTATTGTGTTGTGATTTGTTACATGTAATATTTATTCAATAAAATTTTGTTAGTAATGTAAGTTATATGGAAAACACAATGAATTACAAAACTAGTAGTAAAATTTTGAAACAAGCAGTCCAAAAACAAATTAAATATGAAAAAATTTTCTATGTTGTGCTAAAATTTAACTAAATGAATTATCCTAGTGACAGTCCTATGTGGTGGAGTCAATATGCTCACCAATAACTAGTCTTAATGTTGGTACAAATGTAAATTACATTACAATGTTTTTTTGTGGAGATTAACTTTCAAAAGAGCTTATTGAAGATCTTAATAAAAAAATACCTCAACCAATTTCATGGAAAGCTCCACTTTTAGTTTAGAATGAGAAATGAACATTTTTAAAATGTCACCTCAGCTAATATAAATCCATCTTTGGAGTTGTAAATTTTTTGATTTCCATGTCCAGTTTTAGGTAGTGAAGATGCATCTATAAAATAAAATTTCTCTCCATCTATTAAATTGACTTTACACATCTTTAAAGGGTCAAGTTAAAGGTTAGACAATGATGCAGTTTATACATATGGGCATACATTTTTTTAAGGTAGGTCTTTATGTTGGATTTCTCTTTCATTTTTTATAGGCATACATTACACCTCAAAGAAACTACAATGTTAATCAATCATCAAGTTCATTGCTACAAATCCTCTTTGGGTGTTTTATAACCTATATATGATTCCATGTTTTAAGGTTTTTTTGTATATTTAAAAATATCCTCCAACTTAGTTGATTTTGTATGATATTTTGTTATTGAGGAACATATACTTATAAGAATATTTAATAAATCATATAGTGTTAATCTTATAAATTAGTATTGGATTGCTATTTTTTAGTGCAATTGAGGAAAGTTATTTTTAAATATCTCTTTGACGTTATCAGTGTATTATAGATTGATTGATATTTTATTCTATAAATAAATTTTCACTTTATTCATTTTCATTCAACACCCATTTAGGTGATGTTTATTTTTGAAGTATGTCAGATTCATCAAAATATTTCTTTATTTTTACATTTATAATTTTCTTACATTGTTTCACTAAATATAAACTATCAATAATTACTCCCACATAATTACATTTTTAATGGAATTCAAGGCCACTTTATATTTTTTTGAGAAAAGTCTCAAACACAATCCCAACATTGATCCCTTGTTTCAAAATGGCATATGAATTACTCTAGAATAAAAATGCATTGAGTTTATGTTTAATAAAACTATGAATGGGGAAGGCATGGAGCTATAGTGGATTTTTTACACATGACAATAAAACTTGATGTCCCTCACATTGCATAAATTAAAATGTTAGAAGTGCATATTTTGTATATAGTTATATATAGGATGAACTTGATTTTCTTACAATCAACACATTATGTGACCTATATGATGTTTTTACAGGTACATGAGAGATTCAGATTCAAGATCTAATTGAATTTGATATCTTTGATAACAAAAATCAATACATGTGCCCTCAGATCTTCTATTATAAAATTAGAAGATGAATTCTATGAAACCTCATCCCCTCATCCTAATTCTTATACTTCTAGTGAGTCTAGGTAAGTAGATACATGTGAAGCATATAACAACATTGAGTACAACATGAAAACCAAGAAATATGAAACCATTTATCATACACTACTTGATATCCATAGTCACCACAGGTAAAATATAAAACTATGTTAAAATGCATCTCAATATAAGGATTTGAAAATTTTGATTAATAATGCCATTCTCAACATTCTTCCTTATAATGAAAGTATAGAATCTTTATATTAATAGTGGTGTCATTTACACACATACCATAGCCATCTCCATCAAACATATATTCCTTTGGGATGTAAATTCATGTGTATATATTGTTGAATCAATTTGTTTAACCAATTAGCTACCATTTAGCTAAATGGTATATATATTATACATTATTGTCTTTAATTCTTAATGTTATTACTATCTAATCAAAGCTAAAAATGGTAGGAGGGAGAATAATAATGAATGAGGTATACTTTTCATAATTTATTCAACTTTTTTATATAGTGCATATGGTCTAGGGTAGTGGTGAATAGGCAATAACTATGTTCTATGCTAGATTGTTTTTTTTAGAAAGCAAATCAAAACTCACATAATATTGCTTAGTAGTAAATGTGTGAAATACTAGGTCATATTATAATTGACCTTCTCACAAGTTCCCTATATATATATATATATATATATATATATATATATATATATATATATATATATATATATATATATATATATATATATATATATATATATATATATATATATATATATATATATATATATATATTGAAATGGATCCATGCTTTTGCCCTATTGATTTAGTGACATTTTAGTATGTGAGACATGTTAATTTTATGTAAAATTAGCAGGTTGATATTTATCTAATTTTATCCTTCCTAAAAGAATTTTAGAAATGTTATCATATACAAAGGAGCATAGGAAGCAACAACTATGTTAGACACCTTGAGCCTCAGCTTTTAGTAACTCAGGGTTAAGGCATATGAATAATGAAATATCAGGAACAATGAAGTGGCATGTATTATCTACAATTTTCATGTGTGTATGGATTATAATGAAATATAGTGGGGATTCATGAACCCTAATATGTCATGTTATGTTACACGAGATTCAAAATTTGAATGTGCATGTTCTTATCAAAATACATTGTTATAAATCAAAATAGCAATTACAAAGTGATCATGATAAAGACCCCTCTGCTCCATTCATAAGACAACATCTAGATTTCATCATTTTAGCATTTCCTCTCATTATATAGTGATATTTTAAGTTTATCAACCACACCATCAATGTTACAAGGACTTTTATCCAATCTTTTAGAGGTAAAGTAAAACTCACACCCTATACATTCTTTATAATTGTTTAAATAGATCAAATATTAACATACTTTTAGGAAAGAGTTTGTATATATATTCACTAATTGTCTTAAAAAAATTTCCTATCTTAAAAAATAAGTCATATTTTAATGCTTGTCTATATAACACCCTTTACCGTATGTATAATGGTCTATTGTTGTCCATCTTACTACATAGATTTCTATTTGGCATATGATTTAAAGAAAGGAATTAATTAACCTACATCTCATCATAATATAATGTTTGTGTTCATTTAATAATGAAAATACATAAGTGTAAAAAGAAATGAACCAATTAACTTGCATCTCCTCATATTACAATGTTTTTGTTTATTCAGTAATGGATATAAATAAATGTAAAAGGAAGGGAACCAATGAGCCTATCAAGAGGAATTTGGTTGACATTTTGAGAGCATATTGTGATGCCAACACTTAGACTTTAGGTGGCATTCCTTCATAGGAAAAGATGTCTCTTTTTTTGTTAGTGACATATAATTATCAAATATCCATTTTTTAGCTTCTTTGTTACTTCCAAGATGCCCAATACCATTCCCCCAAGAAATTTGGTAAACCAATATGAAAGTATTGAACAAATGAATGAATATGTGGATGAGGACCTTTGAGAATGGGAAATGATCCATTTAAAGAGTAGATTAGATGTATGGAAGAAATGGGAAATGGTTAGAAAAGATAGGGAGGAAAACCTAAAGGAAATCATTGTAGGAATTAATAAAAACATATCATCTCTAAAAAATGAGAATAAGGAGCTAAAACATTTTATTAAACATATAAGGAGAGAAAAGCTATAGGCTTAGATGTGGCTTGAGGATAAAAATACATCACTGCGAGTATATGAAGATATTGCAAGTGCTAGGGCTATTGCTTTAGAAGTCAAGTATTATAGGAATGTAAGACAAAAAAAATTTATGAGGAAGAGAACAGAGTATGGAAAAAAATTGTTGTGCACTGAATGACTTACCCAATAACTCGTCCCACCACATCCATACTTCCTAACTCGAATGATTATAATAATGATCATAATAAGTGCATTCCTTTATTGTGGTTCATTTCACTATAATTATTCATTTTTACATATATATGAATATGAATGTCTCATAATAATGTGAAGTTTATAAAATTTCTCAATACCATGTGTGTCGAATTAATTAATTAAAATTATTTTCTTAGTGTTACTTCCCATTACTCAAATATATAGACTTAGATAAAATAAATAAATAATTTTAACAAAGTATGGTGTTTAGATGTTAAAAACATTATTTGTTTGAAGATTTGAGTCTGAATACTTTCAAAGAATAACTGAGTGATGATATCAATTGTGAATATTTACACCATTTTATATTTCCATCATTTTTTTATGTTCTTCCACATGTCTAGCATTTATTTTTACAATGATTCAATATTTTAGGACATACAACATGTCATTAAAAAAAATAGACACCCAATCAACTTCAATTAAAGGTCTATAGATCATTCTTCACAGAAATAGTTGTTGGTCTACACTTTTGTAACTACTCTATCCAGATCATTTATAAAAGTAACATGATTTGATTTCACTTTACATTTCAAAATGAATTAACCCTATTCATTTTCTGGGGTGTACACATGCAAATCACCATATTCTCCATAAAATCTCCTTAATGTCATAGATGGTCCTGTAACCATCTTATACACATTGGAAAGGATGTGCATAGGGATGATTCACATCACCATTATTAAAAATTAACCTTATTTGAAGCTATTACAACCATCTTTAAAAAAATTCTCATGGAAATTAAAACTTATCCTAACAACTAGAAGAGTGAGAATTACTTTGTCTAGCAATCCATGGATCCTAATAATTTGGTTATCATTGGGCTCATCTAAATTATTGACAACATTTTCATTTAAAATAGCATCATCAACTTTGTTGCAAGGTCAACAAATTTTTATTGACATCATCCTAAACAGGCCATAAATAGATGTTTGTTAATAACCATATGAAAATCCATGAAAATCATTTACAAATTAAATAAAATAAGGATACATAAGAATCAATACGCAAAAAATATTTACATGGACATCAACATTAATAGTTAAAGAAAATAGAACATTACTTCTTGAAGAAAATTCATTTTTAAATTTCTTTCTCAAATCACCAACTTTCAAAATGTACTGCACACATGAATTTGTGTTGATTACATGCATTCACACATTGCAAAAGACTAACATGCCATTCTAAGCTTGTAAAATGTTTATTCTTTTCTTTGGATCCTCACCCATGCGACATCAAGGTTAATCTCAGTGGACATCACATTGCCATCAAGGATGATTTGTTATTTTATCCACGACTTGTTCTCTAATTGCACAATATTGAAGTTATTGTAAAACCCATTGTTCATACAAATTTCACTCCACCAATAATATAAAAATACAACAAACACCAAATTATTCACTAGCCAATCCACTCTTTAATGGGAAGAAACTCTGATTTCATTTTAAAATATGTACTTCAAATGAGAGTGATATAGTTCTATGGTAGTATTTATCTCTTAACCCACATGGAGCATTTTATGTAATCAACCTACCCTCATGCTAATATAGTGGAACCATTGATCTTTCCAATAGTTGATGAAATATTCTTGAGATGCATATTGTTCCATGAGTAGATTCATGTCACAAACCATTTCAAGATGTTAGAATGTGTAATATTTTGTGAAGGGTTACTATTATAAAGGAGCAGAGAATAAATTATTGAGCTATTTATAAGGGGGGGAATGAAATTTCAACACATAACATGTCACAAATTCATGAGAATATGTTAGTGTGAGGGCATCAAGATTTTCCAAATGAAAAATATCTAATTCCTTGATCAACAAGTAGAGCTAAGTTATCAGAATTTACTTTGAAATTTATTGTACCCAAGAAAGTGTTAAAATATTTTTTAGTTAAAATTACTAAATATGACAAAATGGCTCACATACCATAAAGTGTATTCATTCATATGCTTATTTTAATTTCCTTTTTTTTACATTCACTATGACATGTTACAACTTTGGATTCTTCTGTTTGTTTGCAAGAGAAACTCATATTTACTAAAATTCACATGTGGGTGGAGTCCTTTCTAAACATTCAGTTGTTTCATTTATCCTTATTTAGGTAAGAACATGAAAATGTTTCAATTTATTATTTTATCTTGATACATACATGCATTCACATCACATGTGCACATTAAATTAGGGGTATTATGTAGGCACCAAATTTTGATATAATACTTATTTCTATTAGGTCTTTTATATCTTTTAACACACGTAGTCTAGTTGTTTAAATTTAGCTCTTTTCAAACACATTTCAATGTAAATTATGTTATATATGGACTTTTTAGATCAAAATATCCTTAGATCCATCTTTTATTAGCTTATAGATCCCAATCATCCACTTTCTAATCAACCTCATCTCCACTCTTAGCATTTATTGCACCTAGTAAAAAAATTAAGAGCTTTCAATCTTGTCTTACACAAAATTGATAACCTATTGATTCCATCCTATGCCTTTTATGCGTCCTTCTACCTTGGATTGATTTCAAAATACTTTGATTTCACTTATCATAGTATTCCATGGTTGAGCATTACACATCTTATTCTGGAAATCCTATATATACAAATCAATTCCTAGTAATTGACCAAATATCAAGGGAATGACAAATCATTCTGTCTTCGAGCTAAAAATTCTTCCTATTTATTGTAAAACTTATCAAAGAGCCTACATATTGAGCTAACATTGATTTTTCATCATCTTCAAGTCATTTTTCATTATCATATTGCACCAAAAGAGGGTTTAAGATAATGTTCCTATAGTTGTATTGGATTTCTTATGGATTAAATGTGAATCCTTTCTCTAAATTACACTTCACTCACATACACGAGAAATGCATTGACTCTGATTCCAAGTGTGTGGGATATGTAGTTGATCTTGTCAAAAGGTATCCTAAGTCAGATAACCTTAAAACACTTTTTATATTTATACTTTTGAGGGCTAGGACAAGGAGATATAAAGAGATAATTCAACATATTAAACATATAAATTTTACACAATTATCACATTATTTAAATCTAGCCTCAGGATTGTCGAGCCATAACGTGATCACATTATATTGAATAATAATATGATCGCATTATTAATGAGATCACGTTAACAATGTGATCATGTTTCTTATGTGTCAAACAAAATAAAAAGGGAAACTCAATTGCAAAAATACTCATTTTATATTTAAGTTCCCTCACTCTCCCATAGCTTCTACAATCTCATTTTACTTAGAAGACTCCAAAGAGTTCTAAGAAGCCACCAGATTCATCCCACAAACTTATTGATCGATGATGCCACCACATAAGAGAGGTAAGTGATTGAAATCTTCCATATTTGACCCTAATTTTTCATTATTTTCATTATTTAACACTAGTTTTTAACTATCATTTTTTATTTTTAAGAACCCATCCTTCTAACCTTCCCAACTGTCCACAAAACCATTTGGTTGTTATTCCTTCTAACCATTCACAAAACCCTTTAGTTGTTATTCCTTCTAACCCTCCACAAAAACTTGTTCCTCTTATCCCTCCACCTAACCATCCTACAGTTCCCCAAAACCCTTGGTAGTTAAGATTTTTTTATTGAAAACATTTTGGGAATCAAACTTGAAATTGAAGAGTTAATTGATATAATGAGGGATCCCAATTCAACCAACCCCCACCACACCTAGTTAATTGATTCCCTATAGACCTTATTAGGTCAAATTAACTCTATAAAAAGTCAAACTGATTGATGAACCTCATATAGGGCATATTATAATAATAAGTTGTCATCCCTTTAGGTAAAAAACAAATATATTTCAAAAGCTGACATTTACACCCTATTCATCAACCCAGCTGCCAATGCCCCATTTCCCATAACCACTAAACATTTTCCTATCCATTTCTATGTACATAACATAATCATGACCAATTTTTGGCATCGATGGTGGATGGTCTTTGATGATCTACCATGTAACAAACATAAGGTTCCATTATATTTTTTGAGGAAAATCTACTATGAGTTTGTCCTCAGTGAGATTCCTAATTATTTTGATTTTAGTGAGTTTTAGGGCTGAGGAAAAATCTCTGCAAAGGATCAACCAAGTACACATTATGTGCCTAATCATGATAGATAGATCCATATCTAAAATCCTCTTGATCTTGAGATCCCCTCTATAGTTTAATAGGTCATGCAGATAGACACTCTCCATAATCTTAGTTCACTCACTGATACACTCATTTAGCATACAAGTAGGCTCTTACAAAGTGATGCTACAGATATGCCATAGGCTACCCAACCTTGACCCCACCCTTGTAGTTCATGTGGATCTATGTGTATAGGACCTTTTGATGATGATGGTATTATTGGTTCAAATGGCTTAGATCATATTCTAATTAGTGATGAGTTTTGGGCACGCACATTTGGTGTGTAGACATCGATAACCACACAGATGTAGGTATATTTTATATAAATGTCATGTTCATTTAAGTTATATTTAAAAATATAATTTATAAACTAATAATTAATTTACATAGCAATATAATATAATATAATATTATATATATATATATATATATATATCATTTTTATGTCATAAGAGGTGATAGTTCCTTCATCATCATAGTTGACATTTACAGTATTTGATTTATCACAGTCATTGTTTGCATATTCTGATCTAGCTACTAGGCCATCCATGACTGCATCTCCTCTATTAGGATGACATCATTTAACTATATAAAGGTGAAACTTGTTTCAATATAAGTTTTGCTCTTTGCATCTGTTAGGATTGCAATTTTTTACAGATATGTTTTTCTCTTTGCATGTAATTTACTTCTATTCTCAAGAATTAATGCAAAAATCACACAACCAAAAACATAAAAGTGATAATATATATTACATGCTTCCAAGGATATGACATTATTTATGAATAAAACATCAAGCACATTTTTCCATGAAATATTTGAAGCGTCCTTATGAATATCCACCCATTTGCCTAATGGAAGTTATCTTGGAAGTGATAATATCCTATTAAATGGGAGTCTCATTCATATACTTCTTTCCCAAAGAATTTCCTAATAATGCAAACTAAAATTCTTATGACTATATTACATCTAAAAACATAAGGATAGAAACCTAACACAACTTCACATGTAACATAAATACTTCCTCATCTTTTATATGGGTAAACACAAATAATCCATTTTCTCTCTTTCCCATCTATATTTGTGCACCCAAGATTTGTATAAGATCCCATTATATATTTTTTTTATGGGAGGCATGTGCAATAAATATCCTACACCAATTCACTTAAATAACCATCTCTAACAAATAATGAGGAGCTACTATAATCATCAATGTCATGCCCAAGACATACACCCCTTTAATTAGGCTAAGATTTAGCATGAGTGTCAAAACCCACCCACCGGTTGCCCATATCATTTCTCAAAAAGGGGAGATGATTGTCAAGCATGCCTACTCTTTATTCTCCTTCCTTGAAAAGTGATAATAAGATCAAATGACCTTGTAAGACCATATAAAAAGGAAGTAGTTACAATGGTCCTACCTAAATCAAACCCCTATTTTTAGACAAGCAATAAATCAACAACTTATATAGTCCAACATGTAATATATTATAAATTGAAGATTTTGACCTAATTATATTTATATTTATCAATGAGAAAAAAGAAACTGGTATATTATATATTCCCTTTCACTAATACTCTAGTTTTGG
Organism: Torreya grandis; assembly: GCA_037957365.1. Classification (NCBI taxonomy): domain Eukaryota; kingdom Viridiplantae; phylum Streptophyta; class Pinopsida; order Cupressales; family Taxaceae; genus Torreya; species Torreya grandis. Next base: position 6,546,311 of record JARHVA010000160.1, on the reverse strand, counting down.
TTTTAGTACAAGGTTGTTGCTCTAACACTTAAATAGATGGCTTATCAATTCATTTCTCAGTGTATTTTCACATACACGTTGGTCCTCTTCTTTCCTATAATGTGTCATTGCATTCATGTACATATAGAGATAGATATTTTATATACAATTGTTTCTATTGATCATTTGGTTTCCATATATAAGATTTGATACTTTATATATGTTAGGTTATGGAGCAAAAAGCTTCATTGATGCAAACATGGAGGAGGCTACTGAGCATCACAGTAACTGACATTGCTCAGAGGTGGATAGGAAGTAACCAACATCGGTCAAGGATCGGCCGATGTCAGTCATCTCTAGACAAATAGGGATTGATGTCGGTCACCTGTGCGGTTCCAAAACTGTTAGTTTCCCAAACAGTTTGTTTAACAAACTAGTTGTTTGCATGTAAAGACTAATTTTAGTCTTGAGCCACTTGTCTAATTATTGTTTGTATGGGATCTATATAATAGACCCATGGGGCTGTATTGTAAAGTGTAGAACTAGAAGAGTTATTTTGTAGGTAGAATCATAAGGACTTGCATAGTCAAGGACAAGGGTTCTTCCATGGTGTGTAAGATCAGTTGATCTACAGGGTGTGCAAGATCAGGTAAGATCTACATGGGTAAGTAAGGTTGGTTGATCTGCAGGTGTGTGTGTGTGTGCAAGGTCAAAGGAGATCTGTACGGTAGCAAGATCAAAGGAGATCTGCAACACAACAGATAGCAATATCAGGTGAGATTTACTTGGAGTATGTTGCATAGTTGGTATACTGGCAGTATTGTTACTGACTGGTTGAGTGAACAACAACTCTATGTTTGAGTTGTTTGTTGTGATTGCAATTGAGAGAGAGAACTCTTGAGGGAAGATTACTGGTACACCCTAGAGGTGTGGGAGGAGTGTGATCTCTTTATTGTAATACCTTCTAGATGAGTTGAATACAATTGTGTGTTGCCTCTCAAATTTTTGTGCTATTTCTGAATTTTAGTTACTCTTTAATTCTGGTTAAATTCTGTGTTTAGTTACTTATACAAAGGTAATCAAGTGTGCTCTTAATTCTGACAATTAGTGTCAGAGCTTTGTGAACCCAGTTCCTATCAATTGGTATCAGAGCAAGGTTAGAGGTTCTCAGAGTGAGGTTCACTAATAGGTGGTTTCAGATCTATTAATTGTTTGTTGATTATAGGTCACTCTCAGGGGTTCTTGATTGAGTGGGAGTATAGCAATGGTAGAAGAAAGTAAGCTAAGAATGGAGAAATTTAGTCACAGGCATAGCACCATAGGATGTGTGGTGGTTGGTCTTCAAGATTGATCTTGAAGAGGGATACAAGCCAGGAAACAAAGTTAGATAATGTACAGGTATAGGTACAGGTGCAGTTATTTATCTCCAAGTGGGAGATTGTTAGGTTGTGGAGCTAAAAGCTTCATTGATGTAAACATGGAAGAGGTTGTTGAGTGTCACAGTAACTAATGTTGGTAGGCTAATTGACATCAGTCAGAGGTGGATAGGAAGCAACCAACATCGGTCAGGGATCAGCCAACGTCGATCATCTCTAGATAAATAGGGACTAATGTCAATCGCCTATGTAGTTCTAGAACTATTAGTTTCCTAAACAGTTTGTTTAACGAATTGGTTGTTTGCATGTAAAGACTAATTTTAGTCTTGAGCCACTTGTCTAATTATTGTTTGTATGGGATCTATATAATAAACCCATGGGGATATATTATAAAGTGTAAAAATAGAAGAGTTCTTCCATAGGTGGAATCATAAGGACTTGCATAGTCAAGGACAAGGGTTCTTCCATGGTGTGTAAGATTACTTGATTTGTAGGGTGTATAAGATCAGGTAAGATCTACATGGGTAAGTAAGGTCAGTTGATCTGTAGGTGTGTGTGTGTAAGGTCAAAGGAGATCTATGGGGTAGTAAGATCAAAGGAGATCTACAACACAATAGGTAGTAAGATTAGGTGAGATCTACTTGGAGTACATTGCATACTTGGTATACTGGTAGTATTGTTATTAACTAGTTGAGTGAATAATAACTCTATGTTTGAGTTGTTTGTTGTGACTATAATTAAGAGAGAGAACTCTTGAGGGAAGATTACTGGTATACCCTAGAGGTGTGGGAAGAGTGTGATCTCTTTATTGTAATACCTGTTGACAAATCTTTCATGAGTCAGATTTTTTTTGCCACTTAGGAAGTTATCATCTCTAGCCAAGGAAGGAAGAATGCATTATTTTCCTTTGGCAAGCTCTCAAAAGAACAAGTTTCCAACACCCAGTCATATTTTCAAGATTGGTTCATCTGAAAAATTCACAAGGTTTAACATTTGGTTCAAATCCTTGGTTCAAAGTCAAATGGTTCAAACATTTAGGCAAAGGAGTTCAATTAATCGATTAAACATGTTAATTCATCAGTTTTGAACTGTTGAACCAAAATTTGGTTCAACGTCTTAGTTCAAAGCATTGGTTCAACATGTGGGTTCAAAAGGAGTGGTTCAATGAAAGAAGTCAAGCGAGTTGTTAGATGACACATAGACTACAGAGGACCCCTAGATGGCTTGCTGAAAGGCATGTGGACTGTCTGCTAGCTGACACATGGACCACTGGCAGGAACACACTGTGGCTAAGCCAAAGGCATTTCATATTAAAGCAAAGGCAAAGATAATTCCTTCAAACTTTTTTGTCTGAAGGAATTTGGGTAGGTGTAAAGCAAAAACAAACCACAAGCTTTAGTAAAAAATCTGGGTCCTTCAAAATTCTTTCGAAAGACTGCTCAAGTCCACACAGATGGCCACCTAGACTACCTATGAATGATACATGGAAGACACGTGGACTAGTCAATGCTAACTTGGATGGCTTGTTGAAAGACACGTACGTGACTAGCTAGCAGATGTTTTGGGCTACCGAAAGGCACAAGGAAAAAGTGAAGGGGAAAGATATTCCTTTAGACTTTTTTTTCAAAGGAATTCCTTCAGATAAAAAGTCCAAAGGAATTCAGAATGACTTGGCATGACTTCACACAGACCGAAGACAAAGACCCTGGGTGTTTTCAAAAAGCCACAAGGTATAAATCTATAAGAATATGACTACTCAACGGGACCAATACAAAGAGCCAGCTCAGCAATAGGCCATGGGAAAAGGCTTGACCAGATAAGATAAAGGGAAATATGACAAGAATAAACTTGAGGAAATTTTTTTGAATAAAATGTGATAGTTTTGGCTACGTCCCACAAGTCATCAAATTTAGGCCACGAGAAGTAGCCATTGGCCTTTAAAAAATAAAAAAATAGTAGAAAATCCAAAAATAGACTAAAGCCGACTATGTAAAGGAGTAGAAAATAGACAATTTGATGAATGAGTGAACATGGAGTCCTACCAAATATACATAGAATGACTAGAAATAGAAGATTCACATGCAATGCTGGAGCTATTAAGACCTATTCATCTCCAGTCAATGCATGCATTCAAAGGTCTAAATTTGGCTTCAATTGGACTTCTGAGTTCTAATAGGGGTTGACTGTTCCATATTTGGAGTTAACTAATTAATCAAGTGCTTCATCAAAAGAAAATTCATGTAAAGACACGAAAAGTATATTTTATTGAGTTAAACCAAAGTGAATTTTTCTCTTCAAGTTTATACAGCTATTTTTGGCCTCTTGTAAATTGATATATAATGGCTTTTAGCCTTGATTTAAAATCATCCAATCTCTCTTGGTTAGACTAGACTCTACCATTAAGAGTTGTCTAACCTTTTCGATCAATAAATAGGAGTGTACTTTCAGATTTCAAGCTTGGCATAGTGTATATTTTTTAACAATTTGCATAAGTGGTAGAGTTTTCTCCCTTCCCAAATTCTATTCGTACCTAGTTGCTATATTATCCTTGTGCAGGTCATGTTGAAGTGTCCTTTATTGTCTTTTACTAAAATTGTATGTGGATGTTAGGTAGTTGTACAGTGTCTTTTATCAGACCTCTCTCCACCATTTCCCTCAGGTTTTAGTTATTGGACCAAACCTCTACATGAAATACTTATGCACAAGTGATTAATTTGAAGTCTAAGGTCATCCTTCTCTATTGTTCACTTCAAGGTTTCAAGCTGAATAGGATCATAGTTCTTGTGTATCACCCTCTTTTAGGTAGGATTTCCCCTTTAAGTTTTATTTCTCCCTTTTCCATGGTAGTCAATAGTGTAGAGTAGGAATCTTAATTGATAAATCATACAGGAACCAACCTTCTCTGGAGGTTCTACTTGCTATTGAGGCACCCATGCTCATGAGAAGATCCCATTGTTTTAGTCGAATAGAGGACTAGCCATTTCATGCACGTCTTTGAATCAGGGCACAGCTCCAGGTTGACAATAATTTTTGGCACACCTGGTGGGACTCATTTTTCCTAGTTTTTATGAAATCATAGTTAATTACAGTTATAGAAATGTTCTTCAAGAGGTATTCGGTGACTCCAAGCTCAAGCAGTTATTTCTAACAATTTAGGACAGCTTCCATGTAAGTCTATTTTTATTATTATGAATGAATTTTGATGGCTATGTATGGAGAGAGTTCCTATGCTGTGTTTCCTTATCAGCCTAATGATGGATCATACCAGCTTGGTCATGATATCTATGAGCTTAATCAAGGTTATTATCAAAGCTATGTTGAGCCTTATCAAGTTTCTCATGATCCTTATTATCAAGAACATGACTCTTACCTACCTGGTAATCCATATCAGTCTTAGGATCAGATTTCATCTTCCCCATATGGTTATGATGTCACATATGAGCAGTATTGCCTTCAAGAAAAAATGAATCATATGCAAGAAAGGTTTGTTCTAACTCTCAGTATGAGGAAATAAATGGTCTATTTTGAAAAGCATCTAATGATCCAGAAGAGATAAATGGACTATGTATTCTTGCATTAGAAAAGATGGAGGCTTGGAAAAGGTAGAGAATCGAGTTAAATGAATTGTCTGTAAAAGGCTATGGTGTTTCTTATTCTTATGAAGCTCTTCACCATGCCCAGCATATGCCTAGGGGGCTTCCTAGTTGGAGTCAAGAGCCTAATAAAAAGTCTATTCAAGAGCCTATTCATGTGGCTATTTATGAGACTAGACCTTCCTATAGTCCCATCATTTCCTCACCAATCATCTCTTAAGCTTAGGTTGTCCAGGAGGACAAACAGGGTCCAAACTTTGATGAGGTAATGGTCAAATGGAAGGAACAGAATACAGAGGTTTTTAAGAATTTCTCTTTTCCCCAAGAGGAAATTCCTATTGATACTTATCTTGAGGTTGTAATTGAGCATCCAATTATGGATGAGAATGAGAAGACTGATCTTGATGTGGATGAACTTCAAAAGGCGTTGGTACAAATGGAAGTCTTACATGAGTTACAAGTATCTCCTATTGAGAAGGATCCAGATAGCGTGACAATGGATTCAGTTTAAAATAGACCAAAATGAGGAACAAAAATATGATTGGAAGCTGTACCTTGAGCCTCTACTAGAGATTGAAGAGCTTTATACAGATGTGTTGGCTATCGAAGAGCATGTTTATAAGAAGCTTGATAAAGAACCACCTATTCAAGATCCCAATAAATATTAGGTTACATACTCAAAGCTCCTTGAAGAGCTGGATGAACTTACAGCAGTAAATAAGAAGGATGTGGTCACTCAAAAGCCATGCATAGATGGGGTATCACTTGACATGGTGATAGATGACAAGCAATTTGAGAACAATCAAGAAATACTTGGTGAGTTTGTCTTTGTTGGTGACTGGTTTGCTATTGATGGCCCATTTGAAAAGATGCTAATACAGTTGGTTGACAAGGCAAATGCCTCATCTGAGGTTATGACTAATATACACCCTGCCTTGCAAATTGTATCATCTCTCAAAAGGAGCAAGTTCAAGAATTTTCCATTTGATCTAGGTGGATCGTACCTTATCATGGTTAATTAGGTTATTTTAGTTGTTTCTACTTTCCTCTAAGTGATATAAAATCATAGTACTTACTTCAGTTTTGTTTAATAAGTACTTGTTTGCACATTTTCTTTTAGTTAGTTTTTTGCTTTCATGTGTTTTCCTTGTTGTTTTGAAGGAGGAGGTTATTACAACAATGATCAGAGTGTATTTTTTTCAATCGAAGATCAGGTTCACCATATGGGAATTCGAATAACGTCTATACATGGCCTAGGTTCTCAAGCATAGCAGGCATGCTTCCCAGCTAAGTCGCTAGAATGTTGACAAATCTTCCATGAGTCAAATTTTTTTTGCCACTTAGGAAGTTATCATCTCTAGCCAAGGAAGGAAGAATGCATTATTTTCCTTTGGCAAGCTCTCAAAAGAATAAGTTTCCAGCACCCAGTCATATTTTTAGGATTGGTTCATCTGCAAAATTCACAAGGTTCAATGTTTGGTTCAAATCCTTGGTTCAAAGTCAAATGGTTCAAGCATTCAGGAAAAGGAGTTCAATTAATTGGTTCAACGTGTTAATTCATCAGCTTTGAACCGTTGAACCAAAATTTGGTTTAACATCTTAGTTTAAAGCATTGGTTCAACATGTGGGTTCAAAAGGAGCGGTTCAATGAAAGAAGTCAAGTGAGTTGTTGGATGACACATAGACTACAAAGGACCCCTAGATAGCTTGTTGAAAGGCACATGGACTATCTGCCAGCTGACACATGGACCACTGGTGGGAACACAGCATGGCTAAGCCAAAGGCATTTCATATTAAAGCCAAGGCAAAGATAATTCCTTTAGACTTTTTGTTCGAAGGAATTCAGGCAGGTGTAAACCAAAAAGAAACCACAAGCTTTAGCAAAAAATATGGGTCCTTCAAAATTATTTTGAAAGACTTCTCAAGTCCATGTGGATGGCCACCTAGAATACTTGTGAATGATACGTGAAAGACACGTGGACTAGTCAATGCTAACCTGGACGGCTTGCTAAAAGACACGTAGGTGACTAGCTGGAAGATGTTTTGGGCTATCGAAAGGCACAAGGAAAAAGTGAAGGGGAAAGATATTCCTTCAAACTTTTTGTCTGAAGGAATTCCTTTAGACAAAAAGTCAAAAAGAATTCAGAATGACTTAGCATGACTTCACACAAACCGAAGACAAAGACCCTAGGTTTTTTCAAAAAGCTGCAAGGTATAAATCTACAAGAATATGACTACGCAGCGGGACCAATACAAAGAGCCAGCTCAAAAATAAGAAATGAGAAAAGGCTTGACTAGATAAGACAAAGCGAAATATGATAGGAATAAACTTGGGGAAATTTTTCCAAATAAAATGTGACAGTTCTGGCTACGTCTCGCAAGTCATCAAATTTAGGCCACGAGAAGTAGCCGTTGGCCTTTAAAAAATAAAAAATAGCAAAAAATCCAAAAATAGACTGAAGTCAACTGTGCAAAGGAACAGAAAATAGACAATTTGATGAATGAGTGAACATGGAGTCCTACTAGATATACATAGAATGACCAGAATTAGAAGACTCACATGCAATGCTGGAGCTATTAAGACCTATTCATTTGCAGTCAATGCATGCATCTAAAGGTCTAAATTTGGCTTCAACTGGACTTTTGATTTCTAATAGGGGTTGACTATTCCATATTTGGAGTTAACTAATTGGTCAAGTGCTTCATTAAAAGAAAATTCATGCAAAGACATGAAAAGTATATTTTATTGAGTTAAACCAAAGTGAATTTTTCTCTTCAAGTTTATACAACTATTTTTGGCCTCTTGTCAATTGATATATAATGGCTTTTAGCCTTGATTTAAAATCATCCAATCTCTCTTGGTTAGACCAAACTCTGCCATTAAGAGTTGTGTAACCTTTTTGATCAATAAGTGGAGTGTACTTTAAAATTTCAAGCTTGGCATAGTGTATATTTTTTAGCAATTTGCATAAGTGGTAGAGTTTTCTCCCTTCCCAAATTTTGTTCATACCTAGTTGCTATATTGTCCTTGTGCAGGTCATGTTGAAGTGTTCCTTATTGTCTTTTGCTGAAATTGTAAGTGGATGTTAGGCAGCTACACAGTGTCTTTTAGCAGACCTCTCTCCACCATTTCTGTCAAGTTTTAGTTATTGGACCGAACCTCTACATGAAATACTTATGCACAAGTGATTAATTTGAAGTCTAAGGTCTTCCCTCTCTATTGTTCATTCAGCGTTCAATGTTCCAAGCTGAGTAGGATCATAGTTCTTGTGTATCACCCTCTTTTAGGTAGGATTTCCCCTTTAAGTTTTCTTTCTCCCTTTTCCATGGCAGTTAGCAGCGTAGAGTAGGAATCTTCATTGATACATCATATAAGAACCAACCTTCTCTGGAGGTTTTGCTCACTATTGAGGCACCCACCCTCATGAGAAGATCCCATTGTTTTAGCCAGATAGAGGACTGGCCATTTCACGCATGTCTTCAAATTAGGGCGCAGCTCCAAGTTGACAACAATACCTTCTGGATGAGTTGAATACAATTGTGTGTTGCCTCTCAAATTTTAGTGTTATTTTTGAATTCTAGTTACTCTTTACTTCTAGTTAAATTTTGTGTTTAGTTGCTTATATAAAGGTAATCAAGTGTGCTCTTAATTTTGACAATTGGTGTCAGAGCTTTGTGAACCCAGTTCCTATCAATATAAAACTAAGTGAGACTTTGCTTACATGAACAATTGATGGTTGGAGTAAACTCTCCTCCCTCTCTACGACTTGAGACAGACATAGGCACTAAAAAAGGTATATATTATTTCTTATAATTTTAAATTATAAAAATAGACTTGTTTTAATAATTTGAGTACATGTGCGAGGGGCAAATATAGTTTATGTAAGTGTATTATGTATGCAAGTTTGTCATATGATAACTGATAGTCCCAGTTAGATGGAGATTAGGGAAAATTTTGATGTTCCTCCCATATTTGAGATGCTTATTTGGATAATTGAGCCAGCCATTGACTTGTTTGAGCATAAAAAATAGATTAAGTAGGATTGGGATATTCGAATAAGTACACAAGCTTAAATGATTTTTTATTGTAGTTTAAAATTAGTTTCTTAACAATTGTTTGAATGTATTTTATGTTAATTTCATAATAATTCTTTTATTTGAAAAGGCTCATTTGTAAGTTAGCTATGAGCGTAGTACCCAAAATCAGACCTTGGAGCAATCTAAGGCATTAGAGGGGTCTCCATCCACTAGTAAGGCATCCTAGGGAGTGTCTTCTTCGAAGAAGGAAATGAGAGGGATTCTATTTGAGGAATATGATGTATTGCACATGACATGTAATTTTTTGTATGTCTATATGGCAATTGATGCATTTTTGGCATTGTATATGTGCATATGACATTTAGCCAACATTAGATAGTATGTTTGTAGGTGTAATTTTTTGTATGCCTATCATGACAATCTATGTATTATTGACATTGAACACATGTGCCTATATTGTAGGCCTATCATGGTAATCTATCTAATTTATATTTAGTTTTTATTTCATTGTGTGTTATTATATAGTGTTATTTTGATCTTCTAAATTATAATCAATTGGATCTCATATTTAATTTTGTACACACAAATTTGGATTAAAAAATTATTTTTTTCAGTGCTATAAACCTTGGATCTCCCATATTTTTTTAAATTAAATTTTTTATTTCATTGCGTAGTGGAAATGACTAATGACACTCTTATCGCATAGGCTTAATGGCCTTCTTTTCTTTGTACCTACTTTTTATGCACTTTAGAGACACTTCTTTGTTTCATTAGACCTATTACAAACCTTTCACATTCATTCTCTAACTCATTTCATACATTCCACTCACAAACATCCTCTCACTCTTTCATTATCTTCTCACTAGGCAATCCTCTTAGGTTTCAAGTACCGAAAATTGATAAAGGTATAAAGGAGTTAGTATTTTATTATAAATGTTCTTACATGGTCAAATCACACCTGCCTTAACCTATTACAAGTGTTCAAACAAACTTCAACATTCAATTTCACATATAGGGCACAATAAGGCTCCATACACAACAAGGCACCATACAAGCCTGTGACAACAATGTGGAGTATGCCCTGTATCACAAAAAATCATTAATAGTGATAATAAAATGATATATTTAATGATTAAAAATTATACATAATGAAAAATATTTTACCTGGATGCACTAGACCAAATATATTATCAAAGTCATCTAAAGATGTCATATTTGTAAGTTGCAATGCTTATAACTTGATATGTGTTGATTGGAATTAAAGTCCAGTCATCCACCCACTTTTATAACTCACACTCATTCCAAATATATTCCATACATGTAGAGAAAAAATTTGCATTTGAGCTACGAAATGAGTGGAGGTCACTTGAACCTTTAGAGTCATACAATCCTCATACTTTACCATGTGTTCTTCCTCCATTAACCAAAAATGTCTATGAATAATAGAATTTGGTTGAGAACCTTGACACATTTTCTCATTACACCATTCAAATAGATTTATTGTATCTATTAAATGAATACCCTCTTCAAATTTTAACTCCTCCCTTGCAATAGCTCTTTTTACACATGCTCCAGTACTATCATGCTCCCCTTTTCCATGGTCAGCTTCGGTGAAACTCCAAAAGTGTTCTACACCAGTGGTAATGTGCATCCTATTCAACCAATAAAAAATCTATACATTTTTGAATTGTGATGTGAAATTGTTAGACTAAATGCAATGTTGATTGAAACTAATTTTTCTCTCACTCAACTTTTCATAGAACTTTTGAAAACAACCTTGAGCATACTCTGAATAATGTGATTTGTCATCATTGATATATATATATATATATATGATACTCCCTTAATATTTTATATTATTTCTCTTTACTATTAGGTGCATGCATGAATGCTATAAGCACAAATATGGTAACTTGTGACGAGTTGTAATACTATGATTAAACATTTATTTGGGGTTCAAATGTGTAATTCTTAGTAAAATCAACTACTAAAATAATGGAACCAAGTGGCAATGTATCCTTTCATATCTTAAAGTCTTCATCCAACCATCTATCCATGTGTGTGTGCCTTGCATACTTATAAATAATCTTCTCCATAAATTTGACCAAAAATTCAAAAACATGTATCTTTTTTGTAACAAGCTCACACCATTTACAATCTTTTCCATATTTTACTTGATAAATCACTAATTTATATTTTATTAAACCAAATAATTCATGTCCAATTTCACTTGAAATCTCTTCATGGATAATTTTTTTTAAAATTTGGTAATCCACCACAAATGCTGTAATTTCCATTTAAACATGATTTTTTGTAAAATAATTGCCCATCTGGTCTTTTGCAGAAGATAGTTGGAATAAATTCTTTGGCTGATTTTGGTGGAAATTCAATGCCAAAATCTTGAAAAATTTTAGCATGCAAAATAAAATGAATATGGCAAAAAACATCATAGTGCATTGAAAATTCATCATGTTTCCTACAACAAGTGGTGTGTGTGTGATTTATTTTAACATAAAAAGGTTTCACCATCTCAACATATCTTTGATAAAAAAAAATTTGTGGATGTTTTTCTAAAAAATTAGAGTACAATTGTGTTTGAGTCATATGTAATAAATGTTTTAGACGTGGTTCATGGTTACGAGAACCAACTCTTTTTTTCATAACATCTCTTGTGTTGGGTGAAACTCTTGTATTGTCTTTCTAAAATTGAGCAAGTAACTCTTTTAGAGTATCAGTTATAGCCTTGTCCTTTTGTATAAGTCTATCAGAGAATACCCAGAGCTCATTAGTATTAGTTTCATTAATTATTTCACATCTTCCAATTGCTTTCATAAATTTATTTTGTTTATAACAAGTGTTTGGCTTGTTTTTGAAATCAATCATCTTTTCCCTATTTCAACACTTACTACAAAAGTTATCATTATACATCGAGAAACATTAAAATCTTTGTTGCATGATCTTAGGCCCACAATATAATATACATCATGTAGATTTTCAATATTTTCATCATCCATGTTAGATGTTCTAAATCCTAAAGTGTACATTATAGGTCTCATCTTAATCAATTTTATCAATGAAATAAATAATTGACATTTTTGACTATCATACTCCAAATTATGAAAGAAAGTATCCTAACTTTGTTGATCCACTCTTCTTGAATGATGATCAAACATTTTGTTATGCATTGGTTTTAAAATATTTTCATCGACTTCAATTAAGTACTTGTCTTTTATACTCATAATTCTTGGAGGTGTTGGTATGGTGGAATTTGTTGACATGGTGTTTTAAAACCATTATTACTTTCATTATTTAGAGGTGGGATGACATTTTATTCATTGTTAATTTATTTGTTATGTTTCCATGAAATTTTCTTGATGGTTAGTTTCACCATTATTTATTTCCATCAAATTTTATTCATTCATGGGGGCTGAAGCATCATACATAGACTCATTATCAATAAAATCAAAAACTTGGAACTTTGAATGTAAAATCCCAACGTTAACTAATTAATTATTTTTAATTTCATTATTATTTATTTCATTATGGTCAATGTCAACGTCATTCAATTGATTATAGTGAATTTAATCATTATCATCAATTGACTCATTATCTGTGACATTTGGTTCATTAGGATTAGGGTTTGTACCTTGTCTACCATGAAGTTTTTACATTTGTAGCTTGTGATTATCTCTCAAATATTCTAATTCCTATTGTGATTTTTTCTTAAAAAACATCCTCCTCCTCTTTGAATGTGATCCAGAATCCATCAGAAGGGATAATTAATAACTTTCAAAGGTGGGGTCAAGTACATAGGTATGCAAATCTCATAAAAGTACATAAAGAATGTTTGTGGAGATAGAAGTCTCAATTTATGTTAAAAATAGTCATTTATAAGTGTTTTTAATCTAAAATAATAATATCATGATCATGTTATTACATACTGTGATCACGTTATGTGTTGTATAAGATTCTAGCCTATCTAACCCATTGCAAATCTTATATCGCCAATAACATGATTTTGATATTATCTATATAAGATTTGGGGTTGGTAATTGGCAATGAGAACTAATTTTTTCCTATGTTAAGAATAATGTGATTCAATTATTAAATAATGCAATTTCATTATACTAAATATAGATAAGGGATAATGGATTATGGATAAAGCCATTAGTACATAGGGTTATGAATTAGGGATTAGGGATTAGTTATTAATATTTATGTTTTAGGGTTTAGGTATTAGGGATTAGGACATGTAGGGTTTCATTTTAAGGGTGTATATAAGATCTAATCTCTATATGCCATGTGCAAACCTAATTTTTACTACAAAAGATGTTAATTAGGACTAAATTGATTGGTAAATAGGGAAACTTTTTGGTTTAAAATTTAGGGTATAGTGTTTAGTGCTTTAGTTTAGGGTACATAAGGTTAATACAAAGATATAATTCTTAGTCTAAATGATGTTTATTTGGGCTAAAATTATTGTTTTAGGGTTTTAAATTTTTATATTTATGGTTTATAGTTAAGGGATTATGAACTTCAAGCATTAAGGCTTGGGGTATAGGTTTTAGGGTATATAAGGTACAATCATGATGGTGATTAGTCTTTCTCTATGTTTTTGTGCTAATTACATTCAGAAGAAAAGAAAAATCTAAAGGTTGAAGGTATGGGGTTTGTACGTACCTGAATTTAAGTTGTGCACCATTATCCAGACATTGTAGGAGCTCCTCTTTGGCTATGGAAGATGACACCTGTAGATAAGAATAAGATTCTAAAAAAAGAAAATGTTAGAATAAGATAAAGTGGACTGCCAAGCTACGCGCTTGGTCCTAGAAGCGTAAAGCTCTGTGAAGGATGATAGTCTATTATTTAAGACAAAGAGATTATATAAAATGAAATGATAAAAGAGTTACAGAAATGAAGAGGCAGAATGTTGTGTACCTATCTCCTGTAATCCATGAGTCTCAGTAGGCTGGTCAAAGGGTTTTGTCTAGTTTAGGGGCTATTTAAGTAGGTTCTAGTTTGCACAATTGCTGATGTCAGTTATGCTACCGATGTCAGTAGTAGAAGGTGCTGATGTCAGTTATAATGTTGATGTCAATAGGGGCAATAAGTCTGTGGCTGGGTTTTAGGTTGTTTTTGTGATTGATAGAAGGGTCTGGGAATTAGGTGGTTTGTGCAGGGTTACAGGAAAGAAGATAAGGTCTGAGGAAGGACAAAAGGTAGTGGGCTGGTGTGAGAGTTGGGTAAAAGTTAGAGGAAGGCTTTTCAGCCCTTCCATAGAGGAAGTCGAGTTTCTTTCACAATATTCAAAAATATTAAATAGAAACTAATTAAGAGTTATTCTAAAATTGTGAAATGGAAACCAGAAGAATACATAGCTTTTAAGTGAAGACTAGAGGGTGTCAGCATGTTTGTTCTTGTTGTGGCTGATATTGAAAATCTCATACAATACTTCCAATCCAATGTGTGGAGTGATTTCTGTAGAGTTTCTGTAGCCTGGAGAGTGATAATAGAATTCTGATCCTTCATCTCAAAGCGTACGCATTGATATGCAAAGAGTCAGGGGGAAACTCAAGGTTAGAAACCTAGTTTAAGTAATTAATGTCGGTGATTCCGCTAGTGTCAGTCGCTAGTTGACTGATGTCAGTGGCTAAAGAATAGATAAAAAGGCTATTTTTAGCCTTTTGCCCATTTCTCCACCTGCCAAGTGTAAATTACCATTGGAAAATGGTCAAAAGATGGGTATATTAGGCATGAGGGTTAGTTAGAAGGTTGGAATAGGTCTTAGATAGTTATGGTTTAAAGGACTTAGTCATGGGGTGAGTCATAGGGTAAGAAATAGTCTTAGGTGAGGTGTCTAGGCGAGGTATCTAGGTGAGGTGTCGAGGTGAGGGGATAATTAATTTAAAATAGATAATTTATTTTAAATTAAAAGAGTGTGGGTTAGATGTAGAGTTAGAAGGGGACCAAGGGGGGGTAGATGCAATATTGGTGTCTATATTTGCCCCTTTTTGTCTTTTGGTTTGTCTTGATGAACTACAAGACAAAAACAAGAGTAAGTTGCCCTAGGTATGGGATGAGGTATCCCCCCTTAAAGTGGGATTTGAGGGAAGGTAAGCTGAGATCGAGTGTCGATTTGATAGGCAGTAGATGGGTAAGATGAGTTGTGAGTGTGAATGCTATAATAGTTAAGATTGTGTGGATATAACTTCATGTGATAGGTAGGTCAAATTGTCATGGTCAAGGTCGAGGAGTGCTAAAATTGAAGTAATCGGTCCCCAACTTTTTAGTCATAGCTGATTGGGTTAGACAATCTAAGCTGTAGCTCAAATAGTCATCATGTTCCAAGTATCCTAGGCTTAGGAAGTGCTCCTAGAAAACATGAAAATGTCACAAGTACTAGGGATCAACTAGAGCACGATCCAACAATAAGTGTGAGGGTCATGGACAATTTTGCTAACTATTTGTGAGGTAGCATATGTAATCAAAACAACCAAGGCATAGGTGTCTCAAAAATGGTCATGGTCAAAGGAGATAATCACGATCTCTAAGGTCATGTGTTGAGTCTAGGTGAGATATAAGTGATCTCAATTTGTTTGTGGTTGGGTAGGGAGACATTCATTATCTCCAATGTGCCCCATGAGGAGTCTAAAATGACTTCTATTGTGAGAGCTAGTTTTTGTGGGCATGTTTTGGGCATTTTGAAGAAGATTGAATGTTTTAAGGCCACCGACATCGGTTAAAAAATTGATGTCAGTCATAATAAGCTACTGATGTCAGTGGAAATCAGTCGATGTCAGTGGCTTAGGGCATGGTTTTATCGACATCAGCGGCCTGCCAAACCTAACAAAACTAGATTGGCAGCTGACCAAAAGTCATTTGTGATTTTTGACAAAGTGAGAAAAGTGAGCTCTAGATTTTATAGTGTGATAGTGACTCATAGTTGACTGTAGCAACCATGTGAGGTATAAGATTGCTATTGGTTGGGAAGGTGAGTGAGATTGAGTGTTATTAGAGGTTGAAGAGCTGGTTGTGGGCCACTAGGGAGTTACATCGAGGAGATGAGGTAGAGGAGATGGTGGAGGAGGCCCCATGGGAGGACCACCACTAGTGGCACCCATCATACCACCATGGTGGTAGTGAAGAGATGAGGTATGGGTGTTTATTTAAGTTTTCTGGATTGTTTTTTTAATTTGATTTATTTTGTGTATTTTTGGTGTTTTCAGTTGGAAATTGAGGGGGAGGGGTAGTTAGAAGGGTGGATAGGTTAGGTAGGTTAATTTAGGAAGTTGTGGGAGGGTTTTTAGAGGTGATTTAAGGTAAAAATGGGAAGCCCTAATTTTTAGGGCTCACCCCATTTGGCCCTAAGGCTGAACCAGCCACTGACATTGATGTATCTACTGAAGTTAGCTGATCAGTGACCGACATCAACCACTTAGCTACCGACATTCATTAGGTAAATGTTGACGTCGATTAGTTAAGTGCTATTATCAGCACACTAACTGATGTCAATTGTTGTAAATGTGTTTAAGACTTAGAAAAGTTATGAAAATGAGAATTTGGGGGGCCTAAGTCATGTTGAGGCCTTCTCAATATAGTGATGGTCATGTAGGTTTAATTTGTTGGTCTTTTAGGTAAATAGATGGGTGAATGGCTGAGTTAACCTCAGGAGACCCCATGTCAATTGAGTGTTGCCTACATAGCCCCAATCTTTAAGGGCCTCAGGCTAATGTAGTTCTCCCAAAAAGGAAGAAGAGGCATAGAAGTTGGTAGTCATTTGTTAACATGGTTGCGGTTTTGTTGGTTAGATGCAGGCGAGGCAGACACTAATGCTATGGGATCATCTCCCTACATTGCTAACATGGATGCATTGGGATATTACTGGAGAGGAGTGGACCCACATCATTACATTGGGGCTAGGTGGGCTGCGACACTACTACTAAGTAGCAAGGGATGTGAGCTTGATGGTGGCAATTATTAAATAGTGGGATCACTCTACCAACACCTTCCACTTTCCCACTGGAGAGTTGATGGTCATGGTAGAGGACGTGTATCAGATTTTGTTGTTGTCGATACATGGGGTAGACTTATATGCGTGCTCGAGAGAGGTGCATGACATCCACATGGTGATGTTATTTGGTGAGCACGTGGCTGAGGTAAGTTACCACTTAGCCAGTTTTGCATATGAGCCATTGTATGTTGTTGATGAGGATGCACATTGGTTAGTCATCCTAATGATGATCAACATTACTGTCTATGCACTTCCTGATGTAGAGGGAGGGAGGTTCTCAATTGCCATGACCAAGGTTTTGGTGGACATGCTTGAGGAGTGGATAGTATTCACGTGGGCTCCCATATTTTTGGCCTAATTATATAGAGAGCTCTAGGGTATCAGTTAGTGGTGGTGGTATAGCTTGCGTGTAGGCCACCTTCTACATTGTTGGGATTATGAGCATATCATGGTCATATGACCTCTCAGCCTCCTAATGGCCATTCAAGTTGGATTCAGAGTTAGATTCAAGTGATGGAGGGAGGTTATGGCACAGACACAGGTGGATGGGATCATCAGGGATGTTGACTACTATAGGGGGATATTGGAGGCCTTGATTCTTGTAGATGTCATCTGGAGACCATACCTAGCATATCTGATGTTTAGAGACTAAGCAAAGTAGCTGGTGGGGGTGCAGAGCCTGAGATGGGTTAGGGGTAGGTGAGCTGACGAGCTTGAGAGGGTACTAGTAGAGAGAGGATAGTGCCAATATAGGCTATTATAGGATGTACCTCCCACCTTCCCTCAGTATAAACATGATGACATTGAGGCATTGCTCCCACTACCAGAGGAAACAGAGTGGCTTGATTTTGAGGAGATACCTATAGGCCCTAGGGTAGTTGATCTAAGTTACATAGAGGCCTACTCAGCTTGGTGGGTGGGGTAGTATGCAGGGGTGCAGAGAGGACCACAACCTGATTTGTAGGTAGTCACCAGAGATAGGGACACTATGAGATAAGAGAGAGATGTTGTTATTTAGGAGAGGGATGCATTAAGAGCATAGGTGACCATTTTATAGTGATAGGTCACTAAATTATAGGGGTAAGTGACTGTTCTGATAGCCCAAGTGGGTACCTTGATAGGGTAGATTACCATTTTATAGGGGCAATTGGCCATAACCCAGGCACAGGTTTTGGCAGGTCAGGGTCCTACGTAGTCACCACCACAGTAGTTAGCTCATGAGCCAACACAGTTAGCACAACAATAGGCACCTCAGCCACAGCCACAGAGCTCACTATAGGACCTGGCATCAGGGTCTATGGGTCCTCCACAGACTGTACCTATCTCTAGGTACAACACTGCTTTAGATGAGATTACTTATTATGAGGGTGCCATTAGGTGGTATCTTTAGATACAGTGATATTTGGAGATGTTGGCCGAGTAGAGATCAATGTCCCATGCTACTACCTCAGGTTCACAAAGATAGCGATGGTCAGAGAGTGGTGATGATTCAGCATCATCACAACCATGACCACCACCACCACCACCATAGCCTTGAGACTTTTTGTAGTTAGAGATTATGTATATACTGGCCTGTGAGCCATTGATGCGAGATGTATTTATATTTTGAGAGAGAGAGAGAGAGAGATGTTGTATTTTTGTAAAACATTGATGTATACATATATATGATGAAATTTTTGAGATATTGAAGTGTTGTGGATGTGTTTTGGATGTTAATGTTTTTAGCATTTCTAATATGTTTTAATGATACATGCTTAATGTGATGATGTTTATGATGACGTTGATGATTATGTTACAACTTTTTTCTTATTGTGTGATGGTGTATGTTGTAACATAGGTTTGTGGTTTTTTCATTCTTAACAATTTTCCATATTGGTGATGGATGTATGCTAAAAATGAAATGAGTTTATTTATGCTTCAACACGTTTCATATTTGTGATGATATATGCTTAACATAAATTGTGTTTGGTTGTTAGTTTCCATGTGTATTGTTTTCCATAAAAACTAATGTAAATGGGCATGTGACGAAGTCATGTGAGAAGTGAAAGGCACGTTTCTCTTTCATTGACAAGGACCATAATGATAGCATAGGTAGGGGGTTTTTTGAAATAAAAGCCTCATTCATGCATTACGTCATTGACCATGGGTTAGTGTTACAGAAGTACTCGAATCACTTTGACATTAAATGAGCTCAAAATCCCTTGAGTATGTTGGGGTAATAGATGTGATTAGGTGATATGTTAAGATAACATAACCCTTGTTTAGCAGGGATAACTTTGCCCCTTTTATAGGTGACCCTAAAAATGACTATAGGCAAGTCCATGACTTTATAGCTTGTAGACTGATCAATGCGGGGAGTCTATTTGGGGATGTTGTTTTGTTTTGTGGTCATGTGAAGCTGATTTATGAAAGAAGCTTTTGAGAGGGTGCTATTTGTAACAAAATTTGGGCATAGCCATCCTTCAAGGGAATGGTCTATAGTTTATTTTGTATGCTTGGAGGTTTATTGAATAGTTGTCCTTCAAGAGAGCAGTCTATTAATTATAGCAATGATGTAGTTGTCCTTCGAGGGAGTAGTCTAAATATATAGTTTATATGACCTTTCTATATTCAGTTAGGCATCCTAGTTTTATGTTTTGTTTCTTGATAGAATTTTTAGTCATGGACAAGCCTATAGAGGTTTTGGAGTCTCCTTTTTATTAAGACAAAGCATTAATGAAAAAAGGGTTAACTAATGTTTGTGGGAAAAGGGGTTGAAAGGAATAGGAATGAGAATGATGAGGATTTCTCAAGGGATGAGCTCAAGTTAAATATCAAGTGAGTGATTAGTTGATTAATAATAGAATGGTCATAGATGTAAGGCATTAAGGGGCTCAGGTTTTGGTCAGCCTTCAAGAGAAGATAGACGATAAGTCCCTGATCCATACTTATGCATTATGAGATAAGGTCTGAACCAATTAGGAGCAAACTTGCCTCGTTTACTTCTTTCCATATTGGTCACATATTGGATTTCTTTTAGCATGAGATCTCTGATTTTGAAATCTTGTTCTCTCAAATTTTTGTTATAGGCACATTTTATGCTATTTTGGTAGATATGGAGGTGGTTAAGAGCAGTAAGATGACGTTCATTGAGTAACTCAAGTTGAGCTAATCGGTCTTGATGAAAGTCATCATTAGAAAGTATGTCATGTAAGGAGATGCATAAAGAAGGTATTTGTACTTCAAGAGGCAAGACGGCCTCAGTTCCATACATTAGAGAGAAAGGTGTAGCACCCATAGGAGTTTGAATGCTAGTGTGGTAGGCCCACAATGCAAAGGGAATGTGGATGTACCAATCCCTTCCAGTGTCATTGACCACCTTCATGAGGATTTTGGTTAAGATTTTGTTAGAAGCCTCTACCTGCCCATTTACTTATGGATAATAAGGTGTGGAAAAGCTGAGTTTGATACCAAAAGAGTCACAAAGTTTTTGGACAGTTTTATTTTTTAAAGACTTACCATTATCAGTGATGATTTTGTGCGGTACATCGAAATGACAGATGATATGTTTGTTGATGAAGTTGATGATCTTGTCAGCTTTAGTGGAGATGAGGGGAACAACTTCTACCCATTTAGTGAAGTATTCAGTTGCGATGATAATGGACTGATATCAGAGAGATGAATGAGGGTTAATCTCACTGATTAGATCTAAGCCCCATTATGAAAAGGGCCAAAAATTCTTTACAACTTGTAGAGTGTGGCTAGGGATGTGAAGTAAATTAGCATGTTGTTGGCATTTGAGATAATGTCAAACATAGTCACTATAGTCTTGATGGAGAGTGGGCCAATAATAGCCCAGACAAAGGATGCACTTTGTAATCGAGTTACCACTAAAATGCCCTCTACAAATCCCATCATGGACTTGTTTGATGGTGTGAGATGTTTCAATGGAAGTTAGACATCAAAGAAGGAGGCCATTGAAACCTCTTTTGAAGTTAGCATGGTATATCAAGCAATACTTTCGATAAAAGCCCACTGTGCATTGCTAGAGAGGTCAGGAGGAACAATAAAATAAGTCAAGTAGTCCACAAGTTGTTTATACCAAACATCTTGTGGGCTAGAGTTGATGGTGCTGACAAAGTTGATGTTAGTCGAGATATATGAAGGTAACACTAAATGATGTATCGTAACATAAATTCTTGAGGAGGCAAATGATGATGGGATGTGTGAGGCTAAATAGGCCATAGTGTCTGCAAACTTATTTATAGAATGAGGAACAATTTGCAAGAGATAATGGTTGAAGGACTCTAGTAATGTGTCCACACAGTGTTTATACCATTGCAAAACTTCATTTTTGCAAAAGTATGAACCGTTAATCTTATTAACGACTAGTTGTGAGTCGCCAAAGATGTTGATTGTCTTGACGCCTAAGGAAAGGGTAGTTTGAAGTCCCAAAATTAAGGCTTCATATTCAACCATATTATTGGTGCACTTGAAGTCTAATTTAAAAGAGAGAGGCATGGGCTCACCCTCATGAGGGATGAGAATGACTCTTGCACCCCCACTGAGTTGACATTTGAATCCATCAAAGAACATTGTCATTTGATAGAAAATGTCATCGATGGATAATGTGGTGATTGATTCGTTAGGGAATTCACAATGAGAAGGTTGGTTGTCAGGTAGAGGGGCATCAACTAGTTGATCAATGATTATTTGCCCCTTTATAGATTTTTGTTGGATGAATTCTAAGTCAAACTTAGTGAGAAGCATGAGCCAACGAGCCATACTTTGATTCTGGTATGGTTTGGAATGCATGTATTTTAGAGGGTCTATGTGAGTGATGATGTAAGTTTTATGATTGAGGAAATAATGATAGAGTTTGGATGCAGCAAAGACTAATGTCAGGCAATGTTTTTTGGTATGAGTATACCGTGTTTCATAGTCAATGAGCATTTGGCTTATATAATAAACTGCTTGCTCACGATGTTGTTCATCTTGATGTGCGATCATGGCACCTAAAGAATGATTTGTTGCTGATATGTAAAGATAAAAAGGTTGGTAATCTTTAGGTGGAATAAAGACTAGTGGAGAGACAAGATAATGTTTAAGAGCCTCAAAAGCCTCTTGGCAATCCTTATCCAAATTGAAGGAGATGTCCTTTTTAAGGAGGTGATGAAAAGGTTGACATCGGTCAGAGAGCTGCGAGATGAAGCGATGAATAGATTGGAGCTTCCCTTGCAAGCTATAGAGTTGTTTCAGATTGGTAAGTGGCGACATCTCGAGTATAGCCTGAATTTTAGCAGGATCAATCTCAATGCCACAAAGAGAAATGATGAATCTTAAAAGCTTCCCAGAGAGAACCCCAAAGATGCATTTCTTATGGTTGAGTCAAATGTCGTATTGGAAGAGGCAAGTGAATATGATTTTGAGAATAGTTAAATGGTCACAGCAAAGTTTGGATTTCTCAAATAGGTCACCCACATAGTCCTCCATGATTTTATAGAGGAGGTCGTGAAAGATATAGGTCATGGCACATTGATATGTGGTACCTGTATTTTTAAGGCCAAAAGGCATGACCCTATAGCAAAAAATCCCCTATGGGGTGATAAAGGTGGTCTTATGTTGATCTTCTGGTGCAATCAAGATTTGATTATATCCTAAAAACCCATCCATGAGTGATAGCATCTCATGACCGGATATAATATCAACAAGTTGGTCAATGTTAGGTAAAGGAAAGTCATCCTTTAGGCAAGCTAGATTGAGGTCCTGATAATTGGTACAAATTCAGATCCCCCTAGTTGCTTTTGTGATAGGGATGATGTTTGACACCCATTATAGATAATAAATGGGTTGGATAAATGAGACAGAGAGAAGCCATTGAAGCTCCTATTTGACAAGGAGTGCAACATGAGGATGCATCTTACAAAGCTTTTGCCTAACAGGCTTAACTTCTAGATTTGTGATGATGTTATGAATGACAATGTTAGGGTCGATACCAGGCATATCGCTATAGGACCAAGCAAAAGCTTTGTTATGATCTGTAAGGAATTTGGTATAGTCAGTTTGTTCCTGGGCATCCAAAGATTGACCAATCTTTAAGATATGAGGAATGTCGAAAGATGGTGGGTTAATGTCAATGGTTGATTCATTTAACATAACTTGTGTTTTTGAAGGAAGTGATCATTAAATGAAAGAATCATCCGCACCCATGTAGGTGAGTATGGCATTGTCATCCATGAATTGGATGGTGTTGATGGTAGAAGATTCATCATCTATCATGTCTAGATAAATGAGAAGAAGAGACCGTGATACCCCATCTAGTTGATAGGTTAGGGGTTCTAGGTGAATGTTTATGCAAAAAAAACCAGGAGGAATGGAGACTACCAACTCCATAGGTGAGGATGGAGGAATAAGTGAGTTTGGAGGAGATTGTTCTATGATAGTTTCATGACAAGGGTTTTTAGAGGCTTCAGTGGGTTCTTTGAAACCCAGGCCATGTCATTTTTTAGCATTTTTTATTGCCTCACCATTTGGAGGCTCAATGGGTTGGTGGGAACCTTGTTCGTAGTGCCCAAAACCAAATCACTTCCATGCACACCTATAAAGATATGTGTGAGCAAAGCTAGGATTGATAAGAAAGGAGAAGTGAGATGTGAATAGTTGGGGTGATGAAAGAGGATTCCCAGTAGTAGGGGCTTGATCTAGCCCTCCATAGATGAGATTTTTTTTAAGAGTAGGAGGACCGTATGGGATGACCATTCTAATGCGTTGGTCATAATTTGGGTTGTGATGAATTTGTCCATACTCTTGAGGAGTTTGAAACATGTCCAAGGTAAGCAAATGATACTCCCCACGTGAAAGCCACTGGAAGGTATCTTCCATAGGATCCTTTGTGGTTACTTGAGGAGGGGGCATAGGTGTAGCTAATGTTTGCAAACTTGTTGATGCTTCTGTGGATGGAGGTGGCATTTGGGTCAATTTTTTCAAAGGTATGAGAACATTATTGGGTTGATAGGTTGTGTTACATGTTTTAAATGGAGAAGGGTCAGTAGGAATGACGTGAACTTGACCCTCATGCTCAAATTTGAGACAATGATGTAGTGTAAAAGGGACACAAGTCATGGCACAAATCCAAGGTCGTCCCAACAATATGTTGTATTGGAACTCCCCCTTAATGATTTATAAGAGTTTTGGGATTGTTCGTGGGCCAACATGAATATGCAAGACAACGGTGCCAACGGTAGTGGCGGTAGAATCGTTAAAAGATCAAAGAATTGCGTCAATTTTTGACATGCAATTCTTTGGGAGGACTAATTGGTTATATGCATGGGTGGAGATGATATTGATACTAGCACCCCCATCAATCATAACCTGCTTAATGTGAGTTTAATCAATGTAGGTTGTGATGAAAAGGGTAGCATCCTGATCTTCCAAGTTAGAGGTAGGAATTTCAGAATCACTCAAGGTAATAGAGGCAATGGTGGGTAATGATTGGACTAAGGTAGCTAATGGTTAAGGGTCTTCAGGTTGGACCTCCACCACCTGTAATGCTTTAATTAAAGCTTGGAGATGGTTTGGATAACTTTGAATGAGGTCATATAAGGACATCTTTACTAGAGTTTGGTGAAGTTGTTTCACCATTGAGTCATGAATTACCTCTGAAGATGTTTGTTGGGATGTGCCCAAGATTGAAATCTTGGGTTTTGGTGGTTGAGAAGGTTTTACAAATGGGTAGGTCCAAGGAATAGAAACCTTCTCTTTTCCTTTATCTTTTAATGTTTGTGACCTGGTGGCCACATTAATGGTGTTAATCTCAAATAAAGGGAAGGAAGGAGGTAAAGGGACCATAGTCTGATGATGAGATTCTGATGAAGGTGTGGAGGTTTGAGATATATGAGAAGGTGTCAAAGGTTTGTTAAAGGAAACTTCAACAAGCAGGTTGTCTTTTTTCATGTATTGGTGAATGACAACCTTCAGGGCACAACAATTTTTAGTGTCATGTCCAGGTGTGCGATGATATATACAAATTTGGGTGTCATTGAACCATAATGGTTTTGATCTGAGAGGTTGAAATGGTTTAATAGGTGGAAGAGTGATGCTAGAGGATTGTAACAATCATCATAGCAACAAAGCATAAGAACCTACTAATGGATCTATGCTTGTTGTTGTAGTGGAGGCTGACAACTTTTGTTTTGTAGGAGTTGTTGAGGGTGTTTTTTGCACCACCTTTTTAGTTGGTGGTGTGGCCACTCATGTAGATGGGGCTTTCTTGGTTAGAGGTCCCGAGTTTTTCTATGGAGGTATATTTTTGATGTGTAAAGGTAGTAGGGGAGGTAATTTGTTTTTTTTAAGTGTTGGAGTAGGAAGAACTCCTATTAAGGTAGAAGGGTGTGGGCCCAAAATTGAGGGCAATGGTGATGGTGGGGGAGGAGTTCTCTGATGTGGTTTAGTGGCCTTCTTCAACATGGCATGAGGAATACTACTATGGGGGGTGAGGTTCAAGTCTACCTTCACTTGTGGGTGAGTAAGGTTAGGTACATAGCGAACACTAAGAGATTTAACCTATTTTGGTGTGGTGGTCACTTGTGAGTGTTTAGTTTCAGATGTGGATGGTTGAGCTTCTGAGGTTTTAGAAGTAGAAGCCTGATCTTTGTCAGCAACTTTAGGATGATTTGCCATAGATGGGTCGATAGTATGAGATGAAGTGGGATGTATAAGATAAGGAGCTTTAAGTCACTCCCAGAATGTCTCATGTTCTAAGTTCCTCGAATGGAGAAATCCTAAGTTCTCAGTCAATCGAGAGAATGGTTTAGAATATGTTGCATGAGGCTTTATGATTGGTTTTTTAGAAGATGTGGGTGGTTGTGAGACCGGAAATGTGTTAGATGCAGTGATCTTGGGCCAAAGGCGTGAGAGAGCCATTACTAGATCATCTTCAGTTGAAGTAAGTGAAGAGACAAGTTCTTCTCTTGGTGGAGAAGGAATTGGAGAATGTGACTCCTCAAGAGGATAGAGGGCAGGGATAATCATACCTTCTACTTGTGGTTGAAGAGTGGGAAAAGTGTGATCTTCCATAGGTAATAGGAAGGATGAGGGCAGGACTAGCGGCCTTGGTATCATCAAGGCGTCGTCCAATATAAGAGAGGTCGATGGAGGACTAATAGGAGAAGAAGGTTCTTCTACTTGTGGAGGAGAAAAAGGTTGGTTATCCTCTTTAGACTGTAGAAGAGGTTTGTTAGGTATAAAAGGAGAAACCATGTCGACCGTGCATATATTACACTCTTGGGAGTCATCAACCATGGTCTGAAAGTTGTTTTGGCTAGGGGGATGATTTGAGAATGGTTGTCTAAAGATGTCTATGTTTTGGTTAGGCGGTGTGTTTGGGTTAACCAAGACAAGATCTCCCTTGTCTAACATATCTTGAATAACGTTCTTGATGGTTTTGCAATTGTCTGTGTCATGACCTTTGACACAATGATAATTATAGAAGTCATTCTCCCTATACCATGCTGGGATGGCTCGCGAGGGATCAAATTGAGGTGGTGGTCAAATTTGAGGGAGATTGAGGACTCTCTGTTTGACTAGTTTATCCAACACAAAAGTGTATGATTCTCTTATTAGAGTATATTGATGTTGTACGTATCATTATTGGAATTGTCATGTAATGCTTAGTGATGTAGAGGGTTTGGATTAATTAGTTGTAGTAGAAGAAGATGATCTAAGTACCACAACATTTGCTGATCCCTTGGATTTGGAATTAGAAGAAGAAGATTTGGATGAAGGGTCATTTGGTTTTGCATTAGTATTTTTACTACGTAGTTTGACTTTATCTTCTTTGACAGCCTGGAGTTCAAGCTTTCTAGCCATGGTGAAAGCTTTATCAAATGTGAAAAATGTTTGGACCCGCAAAGTAGATGAGATGTATTTAGCACATGCTCGTGAAAAGAGCTCAATGAGCTCAGATTGGGGTAAAGAAAAAGAGAGTTGGTTGATTAAACCTCTCCAATGAGCAATGAAATCAGCTATTGATTCATCATCAAATTGTCTAATAGGAATATAAGTCTGTGATGGAGACCTTTTTAGTGATGTTGATTGAAAAGTGGTCAAGGAATAATTGAGCTAGTTTAGTGAAGGTAAAAAGAGAGTGACTGGTAATAGAACTATACCAATCAAGAGAAACACCAAAAAGTGACATGGGAAATATGTGCAGTAGTAATGCATCATCGTGTGCTATAAGGTAGCAAGCGTGTCGAAACGCTCGTAAATGTTGTTGTGGGTCTTACTTACTCTAAAAATGAGTAAATTTTGGAAGTTCCCATTGGCTTGGATATGGTCAAATTGGGACTGAAGGATGAATAGGATCATTATAGATTTGTTCATATGAGAGAATGCTCCTTGAACCCAAAATAGATGTCTCAAGATTAGACATCTTATCCATCAACATCTTGATGAGATCGGTTGATGGATTGGCAAGTGGGGCACCCCTTAGGTTGTAAGGTACCTAGAAGAGATTGGGAGGGGCATATGACGTGGTAGGTTGCATTTGTATAGGTGCAGCATATAGATATTTTGCCATGGGGATTGATGTTGAGATCAAGGGAGGTTGTGCCATGAAGCTGGGAGGCACAACTTGACTAGGTGCTGCCAAAGGTGGTTGGATGGTGGCAACACTAGTTAGAGGATAGGTAGTCACTCTTGTATTTATGGGTGCAAGAGTGGGTGGGATAGAAACAAGCAAGTTTTGAAAAGGTGTTGAACTTGTTTGGATTGTTTGTGGTTGAGGGGGTACGAAAACCCCAATGGATGTAGGTCCAGAAATAGAAGGAGAGGTTAACTCTTGAGAATTAGCCATGATTTGGTTATTAGTTGAGGCAATGGCCTAAGTGACCATGGGTTGAGTAATAGAGGCTGTTGATATATTTGCCATTTCAACTAATGAAGTTGGCATCCCAAGAATATGATTACCTAAAGGATCTCATGTTTGGCTTCTCACGAGATAGTGTTGGAGAGCCTTGACATTGAGGTCAAGGAATCTCTTGAACTCTTAATCCCCTGTAGGAACAATATGTGGGTGATTTGAGGTAGGGGTATGCTCAATATTTGAAGGATACTCCATTAGAGGACTTGTTATGGAAGGTGAAGGTGGAAGTGGTTGTTGCCTTGCATGGTCAATAAGAGTTTTAAATTGACTACGTGTCAAAACCATTCAAGGCAAAATTTCTTCAGGTTCTAAAAACTATATATTTAAGTCTAAAAATTTTGGAATGTGTGTTTAACAGCAAAAAAGTTGGGTCTTAAGCTTGCTGTGTTGAAAGAAATATTTTTGACAGGGATTGGCATCGATTAAATAACTGATGTTGGTTATGCAGAGTTGCTGCGGCCGGTGGTATAACTGATGTCGATGAGGATGAGTTGCTGACGTCAGTATAAAAGTCGATGTCGATGTCTGTGTATTTCCATAAATAGAAAACTGATATTTTTGAAAGAAAGAGAAAATCTTGAGTTGTTTTTTAGATCTCAAAATGTGACCTCACCAGCTCAAAAAATCAGATACAGACAGAAAAATAGATGATGGCAAGCAACTCTAAACATTAAAATCTAAAGAATAAATTTTAGAGTCGTGTTGGCTAATACCTTAGAAGAATATGTTTGGGAATTGGGCTTTTAGAATGGGTCCTAAAGAGGCAATCTATGGATGGTTTTGGGTTATGTTTTGGTGTTAAAAAATCTATATTAGGTTCCATATGTGGCCTGGTGCTAGGGGCTTGCTCCCTTCACCTCATGATCCTAGAGCCGAGCTAGGTCACTTAGCCAATATATACTTTGCCTATAGTTTATACTCTGCTAGAGAATAGAGTGGGTCCTCCGCTTGGTAGTCAAGTCTAAGTGGGATCACCAGGAAGGGTAAGGTATCCGCTAGGTGATGAAATCCTAGACATGCCTTGTCTCAAGTATGTTAAAATGTTTAATTTGATGTGCTTGTGATCTGGTTGTGTAACATATGTGTTCTACGCTTTATTCATAATGCATTTTTAATTACTAAGTGAGAGGGATAAATATGCATTCAAGCAGAAATGAAATGCAATAGTGTTTTTAACCCAAATTGAAATGTTTTGTTTACATGCAAACAAGTGAGGAAAAGGTTAAGAGCATGAATTTTCACTACTCTAAGATGCAAGGAAAAAGTGACAAGAAGAAAAAGAAAGAAGTTCTTTTTAACTTGTGCTTATGATTTCTTTTCAAAATAAAAAGATAGAAGGAGAGGAAGTAAGAAGATTTTTTCCTAATGCAACTATATGAAAAGTTTGTTTTTTAGAATAAATGAACCTAAGGAAAATTCTAGGGTCCCACCAGGTGTGCCAAAATGTTTCTCTATGTTTTTGTGCTAATTACATTCAGAAGAAAAGAAGAAACTAAAGGTTAAAGGTTTGGGGTTTGTACGTACCCAGATTTAAGTTGTGCACCATTATCTAGACATTGTAGGAGCTCCTCTTTGGCTATGGAGGATGACACCTATAGATAAGAATAAGATTCCAAACAAAGAAAATGTTAGAATAAGATAAAGTGGACTGCCAAGCTATGTGCTTGGTCCCAAAAGCGTAAAGCTCTGTGAAGGATGACAGCCCACTATTTAAGATAAAGAGATTGTATAAAATGAAATGATAAAAGACTTATAGAAATGAAGAGGCAGAATGTTATGTACCTATCTCCTATAATCCATGAGTCTCAATAGGTTGGTCAAAGGGTTTTGTCTAGTTTAGGGGCTATTTAAGTAGGTTCTGGTTTGCACAATTGCCAAAATTGGTTATGCTGCCGATGTCAATAGTAGAAGGTGCCGACGTCAGTTATAATGCTGATGTCAGTAGGGGCAATAAGTCTATGGCTAGGTTTCAGGTTGTTATTGTGATTGACAAAAGGGTCTGGGAATTAGGTGGTTTGTGTAGGGTTACGAGAAAGAAGATAAGGTCTGAGGAAGGACAAAAGGTAGTGGGTTGGTGTGAGAGTTGGGTAAAAGTTAGACAAAGGCTTTTTAGCCCTTCCACAGAGGAAATTGGGTTTCTTTCACAATATTCAGAAATAGTAAATAGAAACTAATTAAGAGTTATTCTAAAACTGTGAAATGGAAAGCAGAAGAATACTTAGCTTTTAGGTGAAGACTGGAGGGTGTCAGGATGCTTGTTCCTATTGCAACTGATGTCAAAGATCTCATACAATACTTCCAATCCAATGTGTGGAGTGATTTCCATAGAGTTTCTATAGCCTAGAGAGCGATAATAGAATTTTGATCCTTCGTCTCAAAGCGTGTGCATTGATATGCAAAGATTCAGGGGGCAACTCAAGGTTAGAAACCTAGTTTAAGTAACTGACATTGGCAATTTCATCGGTGTCAGTTGATAGTTGACTGACGTCGGTGGCTAAAGAATGGGTAAAAAAGGCTATTTTTAGCCTTTTGCCCATTTCTCCACCTACCAAGTGCAAATTTCCATTGGAGAATAGTCAAAATATGGGTATATTAGGCATGAGGGTTAGTTATAAGGTTGGAATAGGTCTTAGGTAGTTATGGTTTAAAGGACTTAGTCATGGGGTGAGCCATAGGGTAAGAAATAGTCTTAGGCGAGGTGTCTAGGTGAGGTGTCGAGGTGAGGGGATGATTAATTTAAAATATATAATTTATTTTAAATTAATAGAGTGTGGGTTAGGAGATGTAGAGTTAAAAGGGGACCAAGGGGGGGTAGACACAATATTGGTGTCTACATTTGACCCTTTTTATCTTGTAAATTGGAGCTGATCAACCCCCAAATAGTCAAGAAATTAGGTTGAAGGTACTTGACATATCCCTAATTTACTTCAAATGCACAACTAGGTTGAATGTGAATTTGGGATCAATTATCCCCCACATCATCATAGATTGAGCCTACGAAGTCAATTATGGTAATGGGTGATGCTTTTTTAACCAAGTTCATCCATATGAAACCTAATTCTTACTATATATATATGTTAATTGGGGATAAATTTATTAGTTTAATGGATATAATTTAAATGTTCTAGGGTTTAGGGCTTATGGCTCATGGTTTAATGTAAATGGTATAGGGTTTTGGGTTAAATTTGAATTATACATAGTAAATTAGGGTTTAAGATATCGGATATAGGGTCTAATCACTAAGTTAATTGAATAATGTTTGATCTTCTGGTGATACCTATTTATGACTTGATAACCTTCATGTTTACATTTTTGATAAAATTAGGGTCGATTATGCCATTTACATGTTTCATACAAGTTATAAAATAAATTGAGAATAAATTTGGCTTAGGGGCTCAATTTTGCCTATATTACATAGGAAATTACACAAATTGACTAATTGGATCAATTCAAGATAGAAGATTGATCTTTTGATTTGCCCCAAATCATATCTTACTATTGAAGGGGTTTAAATTGGCCTCAAATGCCTCCTCAATGAAAATAATAAACTAGTTCCTCCTCTTTGGTTAATTAGGTTGAAGGGGCTTGAAATATCCCCATTTTACTAAATAGATGAATATCTACATTAGTATTCTAAAGGATTTAGCCATATGTTTAAAAAGTGCATTTTATGACATCTTGTGATAAAATTAGTTATATCATACAAGGCATATATGTTTGTGGCATGTAGTGGGCATTAGGGCATAGGGCTTACAATATATGTTCTAGGGGTTAGGGATTAGGGTTTAGGTTTAAGGACATGTATATTAATGTCTAATCACTAGATATTCCATGTGTTCAAAACTAATTCATACTACAAAGGATGTTAATTGGGACTAAATTGAAGTTGGTAAATAGGGAAATTTTATGGTTTACACTTTAGGGTATAGTGTTTAGGGTTTATAGTTTATGGCTTCTAGGTATTAATGTATATACATGATTTAGAGTACACAAGCTTAATCACAAAGATAATTAAGGACAATATAAATCACTTGGACCCTATTGTGACTATAGAATGTATTTTTGGGTTGTAAATTATACCATGGATGTCATCATGTAGATTGAGTGAATTAGTCAAATAGGGCAATCAGTCATGTGATTTATACCAAATTGATCTTTAAGAACTTAATTCTTAGTCTAAATGATGTTAATTTGGGTTAAAATTATTGGCTCACGGTTTGAAGAGTTTATATTTATGGTTTAGAGTTTAGGGATTATTAACTTTAGGGATTAAGGCTTAGGGTATAAGTTTTAGGGTATATAAGGTACAATCATGATGATGATTGGGGTAAATTTGAACTCCTTGAATGTAGATCTATGAGTATTAAATAATGTGAATTTGGGATCAATTATCCCCCACGTCATCATAGACTGAGCCTATGAAGTTAATTGTGGTAATGATTGATGCAATTTTAAACCAATCTTAGTGTTATGAAACTAATTCTTACTATATATAAAGGATGTTAATTAGGGCTAAATTGATCCCAGGGCCTACTAAGCCTCAATGTAAGGAATTTCATCCATATGATATCAATTAGGGACCTAAGTGCTCACCATATCAAAAAAATAAGTTTTTTTCAATTTAATATGCAATTCAATCCAAAGGAGCCATGTGTAACGAATTGCATTCATAGATAATGGAAATTAGGGCTTACTTGGCCCTGATTGCATACCATTTTGAAGTAATCAAGTATTTGGTTCTAGATGATACATAATTGGGGCTAATTGAGTCTTGTCTACGGAATTATGTCAACATAATTTTAATTAGGGCCCTAGTTGCACACCTTATTCAAATAATTGAGTGTTTAAATGAATTTGATATGAAATCAGGACCAACTGAACCCTCTATAAGGAATTACATCCATATAATAATAATTGGGATTCTAATTTTTCACAAAATTCAAATGAAAGAATATTTGATTCAATATGATCTATAAAATTTAGTCCAAACAAGCCTTGTGTAAGAAATTTCATCCTTCTACTCTCAAAAATGGGCTTTGTTATTCTCAAAAACATAACACATTTAATCAAACAAGTATTTAGTTGAATGGAATATGCAATTATGGCCAACCAAGGATCATGCAAGTAGCTGAATACATCTAATGTCATTAGCCCTGATTGTAAACAATATCTAGATATACATGTATTTGTTTTTATCTTATATATAATTGGGGCCAACTGATCCCCATGAAAGTAATTTTGTCTATATAATGTTGTATTTGGGTTTCATTATCCGTAATTACACACCATATTGAACTAATTGATTATTTAGGTTTAATATGATATGCAATTGGGGCCACTCAATCCCCATAAGGAATTACATCCATCTAATGTCATTTGGGGCTCTAACTACACCATGTTAAATCAACTAATATTTTTTTCAATACTATATATAATATAGGACAACCAAGTCCAATGTAATTAACTGTTTCCATCTAGAATATCAATCGAGGCATTTTTCACCCTATGCAACAAATAATGTCCATCTAATGTCCATTATGAAATTTTTTCCCTAATTGAACATCATATTTAACCAATCACATAGTTTCTTTAGTATAATCTATAATTAAGATTAATTAGTCCCCGTGAAAGGAATTCCTTCAATAAAATGTCAATTAGAGCTTTGATAGCAAACCATATTAAATTAAAATGAATATTTAGTTCAATATAATACACAATCAAGGTTAAATGAGCCCTGAGAAAGGAATTATGTCCATATAATATCAATTGGGTCTCTAATTTCACACAATATTATAAAAAATCAAGTATTCAATTTATTTTGATACGTAATTAGAGCCAACCAAGCTCCATCTAAGGAAATATGTCTATTTAATGTTAATTTTGGATCTATTGGCCTAATTACACACTATAGTGGGATCAAAGGAACAATAAATTGATTCATAAGTTAATACATCTCTAATTTTCATTCAATTTTATCAATTCTTGACAAGAACATTGGTCCCAAATAATAATCTTAATCAACCAATATTTAAACATAAGACTACTAGGCCTAAAGGCTCCTACTCAAGTTTTAGGGTGTTGAGAATATGTAACACGATCACGTTATTAACATGATCACATTATTAAATATCATGATCACATTAATAATGTAGTTAATAACATAAGAATGGTATTTGAATTTCTATTCAATTTATGTGATTTTTGGCTCAAAAATGGCTTAGACTTTCAATGTACATTTAATTATTGAAAGGTATGAAAATAAACAATAAATTTCAACTTTGATTTCCAAATACACTAATAATTTCAATGTGAAATTAAAAAACTTGATATCATCATGGCGAGCACACTTTGCTCTTTCGAAAAATATGATTTTTATAATTTTTGGTCTAATTTAAAGTTTTAAACTATATAGATTTCTAACTATGCCTTTTTTAGGCTACTACATGTCGCAAACATACATGCCTATACATATTCATGTAATTTGTCTTTCACTTATCTAAGTGAAAAACAAATTAAATGGTGACCAAGTAGGGCTAATTATACACATTAAACAAAAATTGATTTTCATTTTCTTGTGAGGTAGTTAGGCATGTCTCACAGATGGCTACCCATTGCTTTGTCAGTTGTTAAGATCTATTTACATGAAAATTTCATAAAAAAATTTATTCATTGAAAAAATATAAAAAAATATAGGTGACATACACAAAGATCTTATCTAAATTTTCACCAATGGGTTTTAAATAATATTAAATTCTACTAAAAAATGGTGTGCATCAAAGTCATTTATCTACTATGTTTTCTTAAAAAATAGGAGTTCCTCTTCAAATTTTAGATGTTTGACCTAGTTATACTTACCCATCTTTTTAAGAAAATAGTGTTTTGAAAACTAGACTCAAAATTCTACATTTCATGTTCATACACTATCTTCAAATTTAGATTCTAGATATCTCAAATTATCTACAAAATTTTAAATTTTTAAAATTTCAAAAAAATTATGTCCATGGGCAGGCCACTTTTTGTCCCCCAACTTTGTGCACTTACCCTTAAAAGTGAGTGTAATAGTTATTTTATTTTTTAATGAAGGTAAATGAGGTAGTGTTTGATAGGTAAAATGAACTAGACTGGGACACAAATGAAATGCCAAAATCCTCTACAAACCACATATAATAATCATTAGTGTCAATAACATCCTAGTAGGGTAGAAATATACCATAAATGGCCATAACTGGTGTCACATGTCCAATGAGGTTTGACTCTAAGTAGGACTAGACACAATGTTTACTTTTTCCATTTGACTTTAAGTGGAACTAGAATCTAATTAGAATTATAAATAAGAGAAGCATTTTTGATTCAGAGATATAAATCAAGAAGGACGAAGCTTATACAAAAATTTGAGCTATAAATCTTTCTACCTCAGGTTTGCATCCTCTACATCTTGTTGACATTCCTACATCTATGTTTTATTTTCCACCATTAAAATGAAAAAAATTGAATTATTTGTAAATGGTATTAAAGTAAGGAAATGGTTTTAAAATACCAAAACTACACTATTTGTATTTGGAATTAGAAAAAAGGAAATGGTATAATAGACAAGCCATTTTACTCATTGAATATTTTATATTTGTACAATTTTATCTCCTCTTATTATTTATCCATGTTTTTACTCTAATACTATCATAAATTGAACTAAATTTAATTTAATTTAATTTAATTTAAATATAAATATAAATATTCACAAGAAGCCAAGAATAATTTAGACCAAAGAATATATTACTTTAAACGGGTATAATAAAAGAATACCAAAAATATATTTAAAATATATAAAAGATAACTAAAATTAAAAATAAATGATAAAATTTAAAAAAAGGAAGAAATGATGAAATTTTCAAACCAATGAAATATGCATTGTCTTACAAATTTGTACCAAACAATCTGTGAAAGAAAAATATATAAACGATATGAATTCATTCCAAACTATTTGGAATAAATCTCTACCATTCCATACCCTAGTGTTTTTTAGCTCTAAGGAATTTTAAGATTTTGAAATCTAATAAAATAGCATTTGTGAAAATTTAATGTCAATGTCAATCCAATAATATTTTATGGCCTTTCCTTTCTTTTTTGGGAAATTAAATACTATTAATGTTAGGTAGCTTAACCACACAATCTGGCTAAACTAGCTACTATGGAGACACAATATGGACACATGCCCTATTAAGTACATACTTATAAACTATAATTCATTACATAAATACTCCAAAAGTATAGAATAAAAATGAGAGATCTGTATTTGACACAATGTCTTGATGGGTACAAAATATGTGGGATTATTTTGCAGTAGAGCATCAATGCTAGAGCAAGAATTAAAGAGATGTTTAACATTTTATCACAATGTTTGTTTTGAAGAGATACTTGTTTAATTTGAACATTTTGATGTATGTAGTTTATCTTCAAGTATGAGGAACATGCCTACAAGATTACTCAGAGTTTGGATATAGGGACCAATTTTATTGTATTGCACCACAATATCTTACATTGTATTTAGGTGGGAATAAATTTTGATTTAAATTACAGTTCAATTCACATCATGTTGAATTGCACATGTCAGATCCCATTATAGACTATCAAGAAACAAGGTCTCCAATTAAGTTAAGAAAATAGAGGTGTGTGGATTGGATGCAACAACTATATGAGATTTGAAAATGCAAGAAATTTACTTTCTGAAAAAAGAACATGTTTATGACCTCAATGATTTGAGCCCTGAAGGGTTGAAATCTATAGGAAAAAACTCAAGATTTATAATTCTAAACAAAATAAGAGAAAAAGAGACATGATATTCTAAGGTGAAGGGAATTTGTAAAATTAAGTGATTCATTATGTGTTTTCCATTAGAATTTTTTGCTCACCAATAATTCACATATTTTGCTTACACATGAGTTACAAACCCTGATAGAAAAAAGGAAATGCATTACTTAGAAACAAGATTGTGAAGGGGAGAAAATTAGAGTTGAATGTGGGTATATTTTTTTCTTTTTAATTTTCAATCACTCTTGCTATTGAATAAAATTACTATGATTTTTATTTTTAATTTATAAAAGTAATCATATTCAATTTTTGTAATACCAGGATAATGGTGGTTTAGCACAAAATAAAGAATGAAAGAAGAGAAGAAATGTTTGATCTTGAAAATTGATAATTTGTGTTACAAGCATGATTATGTTCATTTTCTAGACATAATTGAGAATGTTCTATGTTATAGCTATGCTTGAGGATATTAATGTTCATGTCCCAAGATTTGATACATAATGCCATATTATCAACATATGTCAACTTTTATGACATACTATTTTGAAAAATGTAATGTTGTTATGTAATGTTGGGATCCTCAATGAGATAAAAAATGTTTCATACACTCATTAGATCAACTATGTACTTTTTTTATAGATAAACTATGTACTATTATTGGGGAAAGGGGGTTGTTGTGATAGTTCCTCTCTATTTTGAATAATTATATCAAACACTACCATGTGGAATAAAGTTGTTATTCTCTTATGCATTGTTGTGTTGTGATTTGTTACGTGTAATATTTATTCAATAAAATTTTGTTGGTAATGTAAGTTATATGGAAAACACAATGAATTACAAAACTAGTAGTAAAAATTTGAAACAATTAGTTCTAAAGCAATTTAAAGATGAAGGCAAAATTTTCTATCTTGTGTTAAAATTTAACTAAATGAGTTATCGTAGTGACAGTCATATGTGGTGGAGGAAATATTCTCACCAACAACTAGTCTAAATTTTGGTACAAATGTAGGTTACTTTTCAATTTTTTTTTATGGAGATTAAGTTTCAAGAGAGCTTATTCAATATCTTAATAAAACAACACCTCAACGAATTTCATGGAAAGCTCCACTTCTAATTTATAATGAGAGACACCCATTTTTAAAATGTCACCTCAAATAATATAAATCCATCTTTGGAGTTGTAATTATTTTGATTTCCAAGTCCCGTTTTAGGTAGTGAAGATGCATCTATAAAATAAAATTTCTCTCCATCTATTAAATTGACTTTACACGTCTTGAAAGGGACAAGTTAAAGGTTTGAAAATGGTGCAATTTCTACACATGGCCATACATTTTTTTAAGGTAGGTCTTTATGTTGGATTTCTCTTTCATTTTTTATAGGTATACATTACACCTCAAAGAAACTACAATCTTAATCAATCATCAAGTTCATTTTTCTACAAATCCTCTTTGGGTCCTCTAGAATCTATATATGATTCCATGTTTTAAGTTTTTTTGGTATATTTAAAAATATCCTCCAAATTAGTTGATTTTGTGTGATATTTTGTTATTGAGGAACATATGTTTATAAGAATATTTAATAAATCATATAGTGTTAATGTTATAAATTAGTATTAGATTGCTATTTTTTTAGTGCAATTCAGGGAAATTATTTTTAAATATCTCTTGGATGATATCAATGTATTATAGATTGATTTGATCTTTTATTCTGTAGATAAATTTTCACTTGATTCATATTCATTCAACACCTAGTTAGGTGATGTTTATTTCTGAAGTATGTTAAATTCATCAAAATAGTTCTTTCTTTTTTCATTTACAATTTTCTTGCTTTGTTTCACCAAATATAACCTATCAATAATTACTCCCACACAATTAAATTTTTAATGGAATTTAAGGCCTCTTTATATTTCTTTGGTAAATGTCTCAAATAGAATCCCAACACTGATCCCTTATTTTCAAATGGCATACGAATTACTCTAGAATAATAATGCATTGAAGTTTTGTTGAATAGAACATTGAATGGGCAAGGCATGGAGCTATAGTGGATTTTATACACATGACCATACAACTTGATGTCCCTCACATTGCATAGATTAAAATTTTTAAAGTG
>JARHVA010000160.1:6487500-6505000 GCA_037957365.1 Torreya grandis | reverse complement strand
AGTGATCATGACAGAGACCCCTCTGCTCCCTCCATAAGACAACATCCATATTTCCTCATTTTAGCATTTCCTCTTAATATATAGTCACATTGTAAGTTTATCGGGCACACCTTCAAAGTTACAAGGATGTTTATCCACTTGTATGGTGGTAAGGTAAAAGTCACAGCCTTTACATTCTTTATAATTGTTTACACAGATCAAATATTGATATTATTTCAAAAAAGAGTTTGTATTTATATTCATTGCTTGTCTTAAAAAAAATTGCTTGCCTTAAAAAAGGAATCATATTTTATTTCTTGTCTATATATATATATAATGCCCTATATTTTTCTTGTCTGTATAACACCATTTGCATTATGTATAATGGTCTATTGTTGTCCATCTTACTACATATATTTTTGTTGTGCATCTTATTAAAGGAAAAGAATTAATGAACCTACATCTTATCATAATATAATGTTGTCTTCATTCAATAATGAACATAAATAAGTATAAAAAGAAAGGAACCAATGAACCTCCATCTCATCATCTTACAATGTTTGTGTTTGTTCAATAATGAATAGAAATAAATATAAAAGGAAAGGAACCAATGAGCCTATCAAGAGTAAATCAGTTGACATTTTGAGTGTAGATTATGATTCCAACAATCACACTTTATGTAACATTCCTTCATAGGAAAAGATGTCTATTTTTTTGCTAGTGACATATAATTACTAAATCTCCATTGTTCTATTTCTCTGTAGCTTCCAAGATGCCCAATCCCATTCCCCTAGGTAATTTGGTGAACCAATATGAAAGTATTTAATAAATGAATGGAAATTTGGATGAGGACCTTTGAGAATGTGAACTAATCCATTTTAAGATTAGGTTAGATGTATGGTAGAAATGGTAAAATCTTAGCAAAGATAGGGAGGACAACCTAAAGGAAATCATTGAAGGAATTAATACAAACATATCATCTATAACAAATGAGAATAAGGATAAAAAACTTTGTATTGAACACATAATGAAAGAAAAACTATAGGATTAGATGTTGCTTGAGGATTAAAATGCATCACTGGGAGCATATGAAGCTATTTCAAGTGCTAGGGCTATTTCTTTGGAAGCAGAGTATTGTAGGAATGTAAGACAAAATAAACATTATGAGGAAGAGAACAAAGTATGGAAAAAATTTATTTTGCATTGCATGAATTACCCAACAACTCCTCCCACCACATCCATACTTCCTAACTCCAATGATGATAACAATGATCATAACTAGTGTATTCCTTTATTATGGTTCATTTCACTATAGTTATTTATTTTTACATATATAAGTGTCTTCCTTGACTGTGAACTTGTGTGTGTGTGTGTGTGTGTGTGTGTGTGTGTGTGTGTGTGTGTGTGTGTGTGTGTGTGTGTGTGTCTATTATATATACATACATATATGTATGTGTTACACACACATATATAATAGATAGATACATATATACATATACATACACACACACACACACACACACACACACACACACACACACACACACACACACACACACACACACACACACACACACACACACACATGTATATGTATGTCTGTGTGTGTGTGTGTGTGTGTGTGTGTGTGT
Organism: Torreya grandis; assembly: GCA_037957365.1. Classification (NCBI taxonomy): domain Eukaryota; kingdom Viridiplantae; phylum Streptophyta; class Pinopsida; order Cupressales; family Taxaceae; genus Torreya; species Torreya grandis. Next base: position 6,503,390 of record JARHVA010000160.1, on the reverse strand, counting down.
GTATGTGTGTGTGTGTGTGTGTGTGTGTGTGTGTGTGTGTGTGTGTGTGTACATATACGTATATATATATATATATATATATACATATATATATATATATACATATATATATATATATACATATATATACATATATATATATATACACACACATATATATATACACATATATATATATACACACATATATATATATATACATATATATATATATATATATGTATGTATGTATGTATGTATATATTTATAAGTATGTATGTTAGTGTCTTCCTTGACTATGAACTTGTGTGTGTGTGAGAAAGATATATATAAATATATGTATGTGTTACACACACACACACACATATACAATAGATACATATATATGCATGTATATATATACATATATATGTGTGCATACATACATACATATATATATATATATATATGTATATGTATATATATATATATATGTATATATATATATATATATACATATATATATATATATATACATATATATATATACATATACATATATATATATACATATACATATATATATACATATATATATATACATATACATATATATATATATATACATATATATATGTATACATATATATACATATCTATACATATATATATATATATATATACATATATATATATACATATATATACATATATATATATATACATATATATATATACATATATATATATACATATATATATATATATATACATATATATATATATATATATATGTATATATATAGATACACACACACACACACACACACACACACACACACACACACACACACATACATATATGTATATGTGTGTGTGTGTGTGTGTGTGTGTGTGTGTGTGTGTGTGTGTGTGTGTGTGTGTGTGTGTGTGTGTGTATACATACATACACATACATATTCCATTATAGTTTTTGAATTTTGTAAAATATGAATATGAATGTCTTATAATAATGTGAAGTTTATTAAATTACCAAATACTATTTTTTTTGAATAGATTAATTAAAATTATTTTCTTAATGCTTCTTACCATTACTCAAATATAAAGATTTAGAGAAAATATATAAATACTTTTAACAAATCATGGTTTTTAGATGTTAAAAACATTATTTATTTGATGAAATCAGTTGTGAATCTTTACACATTTTCATATATACTTCAGTTTTTATGTTATTCCACATGTCTAGCATTCAGTTTTATAATGATTCAATATTTTAGGACATATTAGATATAATTACAAAAAATAGACACGCAATCAAATTTAGTTAAATGTCTATAGATCATTATTCAAAGAAATTATTTTTGGTTTACATCTTTTATAACTATATATATATATATATATATATATATATATATATATATATGTATGTATATATATAGATACACACACACACACACATACATATATGTATGTGTGTGTGTGTGTGTGTGTGTGTGTGTGTGTGTGTGTGTGTGTGTGTACATACACACATACATTGTGTGTGTGTGTGTGTATACATACATATTCCATTATAGTTTTTGAATTTTGTAAAATATGAATATGAATGTCTTATAATAATGTGAAGTTTATAAAATTACCAAATACTATTTTTTTTGAATAGATTAATTAAAATTATTTTCTTAATGCTTCTTACCATTACTCAAATATAAAGATTTAGAGAAAATATATAAATACTTTTAACAAATCATGGTTTTTAGATGTTAAAAACGTTATTTATTTGATGAAATCAGTTGTGAATCTTTACACATTTTCATATATACTTCAGTTTTTATGTTATTCCACATGTCTAGCATTCAGTTTTATAATGATTCAATATTTTAGGACATATTAGATATAATTACAAAAAATAGACACGCAATCAAATTTAGTTAAAGGTCTATAGATCATTATTCAAAGAAATTATTTTTGGTTTACATCTTTTATAACTACTCTATCAAAATCATTCAAAAAAGTAACATGATTTGATTGCACTTTATGTTTCAAAATGAATTGGACTTGTTTGTTTTCTAGCAGTGTATACATGTAGATCACCATATTCTCCACAAAATCTCTTCAACATCATAGACTGGTCTTATAACCATCTTCTACGCATTAGAAAGGATGTGCATAGGGATGATTCACAACACCATTATTAAAAGTTAACCTTGTTTGAAACCTATTGCAACCATCTTTGAAAATCTTCTGAAGGAAATTAAAACTTCTCTTATCAACTGATAGAGTGAGAAATACTTTTTCATCAATCCATGGATCCTAATAATTTAGGGATCATTGGGTTCATCTAAATTATCGATGACATTTTCATTTAAAATAACATCACCAACATTGTTGCAAGGTTAACAAATTATTATTGACATCATCCTAAACAATCCATAAATAGATGTTTATCAATAACCATATGAAAATCCATGAAAATCATTTAAAAATTCAATAAAATAAGTAAAAATAATAATCAATACACAAAAAATACTTATATGGACATCAACATTACTAGTTGAATAAGATGGAACATTACTTCTTGAAGAAAATTCATTTCTAAATTTCTTTCTCAAATCATCAAATTTCAAAATGTTCTTACACAAATGGATCTGGGTTGATCACAAGCATTCACACATTACAAAAGACTAACTTTCTATTCTAAACTTGTAAAATGTTTATCATTTTCTTTGGCTTCTCACCCATGCCACATCAAGGTTAACCTCATGAAACATCACATCACCAACAAGGATGATTTGTGATTTTATCCATGACTTCTTCTCTAATTTCTCAAGCTTGAAGATCCTATAAAACCCATTCTCATTACACATTTTTCTCCACCAATAATAAAAAATATAAAAGACACCAAATTATTCACCAACCAACCCACTCTTTGATGGGAAAAAACCTAGATTTCATTTAAAAATATGTGCATCAGATGAGAGTGATATAATTCCATGGTAGCATTTATATCTTGACCCACATGGAGAATTATAAGCAATCATCCCACCCACATGATAATATGTTATAACCATTGATATTTCCAATAGTTTATGAAAAAAATTTGAGATGCATATTGTTTATGTCAAAAACTATTGCAAGGTGTTAGAATGTGTAATATTTTATGAAGGGTTACAATTAGAAAGGAGAAGATAAGCAATGATTAAGCTATTTATAATGGGGGAAAAAGAAATTTCAACACATGATATGTCACAAATTCATAAGAATATGTTAGTTTGATAGCATCAATATTTTCCAAATGACAAATATCTAATTCCTTGATCAGCAAGTAGAGCTAAGTTATTAGAACTTATTTTGAAATTTATTATACCTAAGAAAGTGTGAAAAGATTTATTTTTAGTTAAAATTACTAAATATGACAAAATAGATCACGTACCATCAAGTTTATTCATTCATATGCTTATTTAAATTTCCATTTTTTTACATTCACTATGACATGCGACAACATTTGAATTCTTATGTTTGTTTGCAAGAAAAACTCATATTTACCAAAATTCACATGTGGGTGGAGTCCCTTCTGAGCATTCATTTGTTTTATCCATCCTTCTTTAGGTAACTTAATGCACATGTTTTAATTTATTATTTTATTTTTATACACACAGGAATTCACATCACATGTGCACATTAAAGTCGGGGTATTATGTAGGCACCAAGTTTTGATACAATACCTATTTCCATTAGGTCTTTTCTATGTTTTAACACACTTGGTCTAATTATGTAAATTTGGCTCTTTTAAAACACATTTCAACCCAAATTACATTATATATGGCCTTTTTATATCAAAATATCCTTAGATCTATATTTTATCACTTATGGATCCCAATCATCCACTTTCTAATCAACCACATCTCCACTCTTAGCATTTATTGTACACAGTACAAAACTGAAGACCTTTCAATTTTATCCCATACAAAATGGATAGCCTATTGATTCCATCCTATGCCTTTTTATGGGTCGTTCTACCTTGGCCTAATTTCAAAATCCTTTGATTTCACTTACCGTAGTATTTCATGGTCAAACATTACACGTATTATTCTATAAATCCCTATAGATACAAATCAATTCCTAGTAATTGACCAAATATCAAGGGAATGACAAATCAATCTAAGTTATTGAGCTACACATTCTTCCTATTTATTTTAAAACTTATCAAGGATCCTACATATTGAGCTAACATTAATTTTTCATCATCTTCAAGTCTTTTTCCATTATCATATTGTACCAAAAGAGGGTTTAAGATAATGTTCATGTAGTTACATTGGATTTCCTAGGGATGAAATATGGATCCTTTCTCTAAATTACACTTCACTCACATACACATGAGAAATACATTGACTTTGATTCCAAGTGTGTGAGATATGTAGCTGAAAATCCTCAAAGGGTAGCTCGAGTTAGCTAACCTTAAAACAATTGTTATATTTATACTTTTGAGGGCTAGGTCAAGGAGAGAAAGAGAGATAATTCTATTGAGAATGGTCACTGTTGTCTTAAGTTGTCATTGATGTCAAAGAGATCACGTGCTACTAGTGCATGAATGACAAATAAGTTGTGTTTGATAGCTTGGAGAGATATGGCACATATGCAAGTCTGTAAGGATAAAGAAGAAGTTGTGAGGCATCCATAGATGTCTTGGTGAAGTTTACATGTGTCACTCAATCATTTGGAAAGATAAACATGCATATTATAGCTTAAGATAAACTAGGTCATCACTGCATGTCATGCAGATATGAGTGATCTAAAATGTTTGTGCATTTTGTGTAGGTATTCAAAAAGTTAACATTGGTCAAATATTTTCATGGAGATGTTGTCTATAAAGCCAAGAAGGTACTCTAAATATTTGTAGTCTTTAAGTGTTTTCTAGTTCAATACATAAACCTTAAAAGGTTCTCTAGTATACCTTGATGGAATAAAGACCTTCAAGTTTAATTACGTTGAAGTTTAGGCTTAACTAATCAAGATATATCTATGGTGAGCATTTAATTGGGTGATAAATATCTAATGGTGAGTGTGAAACCTATCATATAGAGATCAAAGGTAAGCACATGATCATTTAAATTATGATCTAGTAGAGTGTATTGAGTTAGTAAGTCAACAGAGTGATTAGAAGGCATGCAGAGTTGCCAAGTGGTGCAAGAGCGGGGACTGATAGCACTGAAGGCACATGAGGGTCCTAAGTGTCTTAATCATGGAAGTGTAGATTTACAATCAATGATGAGTGATTTAGGTTAAATTCAAGAGGATAATAGAGAGATCAATAGAGGGCAATTGAGCTAGATTTTAGGGAGCACAAGATGAAGACACGTATCTACAATATTTACATTTACTAGTGACCATTGGTATTTTAAATTAACGTTGGAAAACAAGTACTTAGTATTTTACTTATATCTTTTGATCTAGGATTAATTTGAAGGTGATGTAAGAAGAAAATTTGAAGAGGACTTCAAGATTAATCTATATAAGTGAGCTATAATATTTGAATGCTTATAAAATTGTACATATTGAGTTCCAAAGTTTATTGTGTGTTTGACCATGCTTTGCAAGTGACCTAAGAAAGATAATTGAGTTTTTCTTGATAGTATTCTGATGTTTAAATATTAAATATATATTATAGAGTGTCATATACTCCATTAGAACCATATATGTGTATTTTTGAAGTTTTACCAATCCATCTTTAGTGTGAAAAATTGCTTATAAGTTGATTATGTTTGTTGAATACACTGGTAGATTGAGTGACCATGTTGTAGGAGTGAGTTGAAGGTGTTATAAGTATAATTAAAGAATACAATGAGTATGGAGATGTTTTATAAGTATCTAAGGCTTATGATAAGGAATTTGTTGTCATAGTTTTCCCCTAATCAGATATGGATAATCAAAATAGTATAACTTTATTTTGTCTATAGATGACTAGTTTAAATGGTCTTTTTGAGAGAGCTAATTTAAGTGCTTAGAACTTGTGTTGAAGTGTCTAAAGTACATGGAGGTTTTGTAGATATCTTGAAGGTTTTACCCATGTAATATAATCATATGTCTATGTGAAATATTTGAGGATTTACTTTAGAATTTTAAGACTGTGTTTTTTGTGTATGAAGGCCTAAAGAGTGAGGAGACCTAATTGGTAGGTTCAAGTGTTGAGTTGGTGTTTTGGGTGGCATGGACCCATATGAAAATAATAAAGGGGATATTAAATATAGGTTTGATGTGTTAAAATAATTGGTAAAGGATAAAGGTGGTCTAAGTAGTCTCATATGTAATGTGTGAGTATGAAGGCCTAATTGTTTTAGGTCTCACCAAGACCTTATGGTGAATTGGGGATAATGAGGTAATTACTAACCTATGAAGAGTGTGGTTCTCAAATTTAACATGAATGTGGACCTATGTTAAGTGTGTTTCAAATATATGAAGCATTTTGGCCATCTAAGATGGTTTAAATGAAGAGAGTGGTATAAGTACAAGGTCTAATTGGACTAATTGTGCTAGTTGTGAAAGTGTGGATTCAAGAAAAAGAGAGAACCTTCTAAAAGGTATAGGTCATTCATGACCAAAAAAGAGTGAAGAGGATAATTCATGATTTTCTAATCAAGTTTGATGCATAAGGACACATAGTTCATTAGACCTAATAAGCCTAGAAGAGGCAGTTTGAGTGAGTAAGTCCTAGAGGTAGTTTGATAGAGGTTGGACATGAAGACTACAGACAAAGGTGGTCATCATCATTTGAAGATAAAAAAAGGTGTTTAAGATGATCTATTCAAAGTATATGAGTGGGTGCTTTGTCACCTAGGGGGTTGAATCCTCCTTCCAAGATAAAATTTTCTAAGGGTCTGGTTATTATTGGTTCTCAACTAGACAGGGGAAGTAACTCCTTGTGCGATTTGTGTCTCACTAAACTAAGGGATGGGTGTTCTTTGATCAGCTAGTTCTGGTCTAAATGATGGATCTTGTTATTATAGGATGATATTCCATCTTATAGGGTTCAGTGGGTTTTATTCCCCAAAAGGGTTTCCCACATATATCATGTATATTATGCTTGATCTTCTTTTATCTTCCATGTTCATTATTATGAATGATGTGTATGCTTCATGATTGTATGTGTTGAATGATTAAGGGTTTAAAGGGTTTAGAATTGGATTGAATATCTAGAATCATTGATTCACCCCCCCTCCCCACTCTAAGTGATTGTACCTCTAATAATTGGTATCAAAGCAGGACCTTTTATGTAAGTTTAACCACTTTAAAGTGATCCAAGGTACAATATGGCTAAAAAGGAAAGTTGTTCAAAAGAAAAGGACATCATGTGTGATGAAGAAGTTTTCTATGACAATGGAGAGGAAGAAGTGCTATATGATAGCAAGGAAGAAGAAGTTTATCTAAAAGTTGAGCTAATGAGTGCACTTGGTGAACTAGAGGAGAAAAAGAAGGGGAATCATAAAATGAGGAATAGTATCAAAGGTCTTGAAGCACAAGTTAGTTCTCATGAGGGAAGTTTGTTAGGCACGTTTGAGAGAGAGGAAAATATGAATCAAGAATATATCAAGTCTATTAAAGAGAAACCATATGGATTGAAGGATAACATGACTAAAGAAGCTAAGGAAGATAAGAAGACCATCAAAGATCTCAGAGTTCAATTAAAGGCTACAAGTTCAAGCATGAGAGCTAAATTTTTTGAATATGTTCAATTGAAGACTAATCATGTTTCCCTAAAAGATGAGTATGAAAAGTTCATAATAAAGATAGGTAATATTGAAGAAGAACAAAAGATATTGAAATAAGATAAAGAGGATGGTAACATGAAAGACAAAAAGTCAAATCAGGTCAAAATCAAAAGGAAGAAGCTAATTAGATAGATAAATGCTTCAAGGTTTCCAAAATCTTTTATGGGCCATTATTTTGTTTGTCATATTATTAGTCATAGGGAAAAGGATTACATAATAAGAATCAATCAGTCAAATGGAGATCATTTCCATATTCAAGAAAAAGGTATGGAAGACATTGTTCGCTATAATTATCATAAAGTTGGTCACATTACTAGGTTCTACAAGCAAAAACCATTTATTCAAGATAAGTTCAATCAGGATCCTAGAGTACAAGAAAGAAGACCAACTAGAGAGTGCAAGATGAGAAGAAATCAGTCAAAGGTATATCACAATAATCATCAAGTAAAAGGTATGAATGATCTTATTTGTTTTAGATGTCATAAAGTTGGTCACATTGCTAGATATTTAAAAAATAGGTTGAATGAGTTATTAGAGCAAAACAAGGTGTATGGAGCTCCTAGTGTGAAAGGAAGACGTCACACATGGTTAAGGAGACATCATTCTATTAGGAGAGATCAAATTGAGACCATATATAGTTTGTTTTCTATGAAAAACATGAAGGAAAGAAAAGAACATCTATTGTCAGTATTTATTGACAAATATGAAGCAAAGAATGAAGTCAAAAATCATTCAAATTTAATAGGATGATCAAGAATGAATACAAGTTAAATAAAGGTATGGAGATATGGGAGTATATCAAGTTTTTAGACTTTTAGTCTCTATATGTCAAAGGGGTGTCTTTATCTAGGCTTCTAGAAGATGTCATAGAGCAAGGAGTTAGGGGGATATAGCTAGCTTGAATGGCTTAGAGAGACATTCATGATGTGAGGTAGAGCATATGTGAGATGCCTCAGTCATGGTGAAGTGTGAAGATGTATACTACAGTTGTGAATTCAAGAATATTGATAAGATGACTTGATCAAACCAAGTCATATGTTTTGACAAGGTATTGAATCTCCATGCAAGAGCAAAATGAGCTTGTGACTTTTACAGGTAGATAGGTCCAAGGATAAGAAAGTACCAAGTTCAGATTTGTGTATGTCAAAGAATAGATCACATGAGATAGAGCTTGATGTTAGTGGGAGATTTCTAAGCTCTGTGAGTAGTTTGTAAGGTCAAATATCAAGTTTCCATATTAAGGAAGAGACCCTTTGTCATTAATGTCAAAGGGGGAGAAAGATTAGAATCAAGGAGTTCAAATGAGTAAGAAGTAATTCTAAGGGTGTTTTTCCATCAACATGGTCATTGATGCCTTAGGTTGTCAACATTGGTAAAATATTTTCTTAAAGATGTTGTTTATAGTGCCAGGAAGGTATTCTAAATATTTGGAGTCTTGAAGTGTTTTATATTTAAATATATAAACCTTAAAAGTTTCTCTTGAAGACTATGATGGACCAAAGACCATCAAGTTTAATTACGTTGATGTTTGGGGTCAACTAGTTAAAATAGATCTATAGTGAGCATTTAATTAGGTGATAAAGATCTAATGATGAGCATGAATCCTATCAGATAGAGATCAATGGTGAGTGCATGATCATGTAGATTATGATATAATGGAGTGTATTGAGTAAATAAGTCAAGAGAGTGCTCAGAAGGCACATGGGGCTGCCAAGTGGTACAAGAGTGGGGATTGACAATAATGAAGACACATGAGGGTGCCAAGTGTCTTAATCATAGTAATGCAGATCTAATATTAATGGTGAGTTTTGAAAGTTAAAGTTAGGAGGATAGTAAGGAGATCAAAAAATCATAATTGATATAGCTTTTAGGGAGCATGATATGAAGACATGTATCTACAATATTTTCATTTACCAGTGATCATTGGTATTTGAAATTAATAAAGGAAAAACTAGTGCTGAGTATTTTGCTTTCATCTTTTGATCTAGGAGAAAAAAATTGGTGATGTAAAATTAAAATATTAATAAGAATTAAATGCACATATAGATAAGTGAGTTATAATATTTGAATGTTTTTAAAATTATAGATATTGATCTCTAAAGTTGACTATGCTTGACCATCTTCTACAAGTGACCTAAGAAAGATAATTGAGTTTTTCTTGATAGTATTTTGATGTTTAAAATTTGAAATATCAATTAGAGAGTGTTACATATTCCATGATTACAATTTTTGTGCATTTTGGAGGTTTTACCAATCCATCTTCAGTGTGCAAAATAACTTAGATGTTGATTGTGTTTATTGAATGCACTGGCAGATTGAGTGACCATGTTGTAGGAGTGAGTTAAAGGTGTTATAAGCAGAATTAAAGAATAAAATGAGTATGGATATGTTTTATAAGTCTCTAAGGCTTATGATAAGGATTTTTTTTTTCATATTTTTCCTTTTAGTAGATATGGAGAGTCAAAATAGTATAACTATATTTTGACTGCATATGACTAGTCTCAGTGGTCATTTTGAGAGAGTTGATTTAAGTGCTTAAAGATTGTGTTGAAGTGTCTAAAGAACATGGAGGTGTTTAATAAGTCTTGAAGGTTTCACCCATGTGATATAATCATATGTCTATGTGAAATATTTGAGTATTTTCTTTAGAATTTTGAGATAATGTTTTTGGTGTATGAAGGCTTATAGAGTGAGGAGACCTAATTGGTAGGTTCAAGTGTTGAGTTGGTGTTCTAAGTGAAAAGGACCCATACAAAAGTAATAAAGGGGATATTGGAGATTATTTTGATGTGTTTTAATCATTTTTAAAGGATTAATATGGTCTAATTAGTCTCACATGTAACGTGTGAGTATGAAGGCCTAATTATTTTAGGTCTCACCAAGACCTAATGGTGGTTTGCGGATAATGAGGTAATGACCAACTTATGAAGAGTGTGGTTGTCATGTGTAAAATGTGTGTGGACCTATTCTAAGTTTTTTTCAAATATGTAAAGCATCTTGGCCAACCAAGATGGGTTAAAAGAAGAGAGTGGTATAAGTACAAGGTCTAATTAGACTAATTGTGCTAGTTGTGAAAGTGTGGATTCAAGTGAGGGAAAGAACCTTTAAAATAAAAGGTATAGGTCATTGAGGACAAATATATATTGAATATTATTAGTCATTATTGTATAATAAAATTTGATGTAGAAAGACACATAGGTCATTGGACCTAATGAGCCTAGAAAAGGCAGTTTGAGTGAGTTAGTCCTAAAGGCAGCTTGAGAGAGATTAGAGGTGAAGAGTGTAGACAAAGGTGGTCATCATTAGTTGAAGATAAAAAATAGGTGATTGAGATGATATATTCAAGGTATTTGAGTTGGTTCTTATTTTCCTAGGGGATTTATTCTTCCTTGCAATATAAATCTTGTTAAATGTCTAGTTGTTATGGGTGTTTAGCTAGACAGGGGGCAGTAGCTACTTATGGGATTAGTGTCTCATTAAATAAGGGATGGGCATTCCTTAATCAGTTGGTTTTAGTCTAAATGTTGGATCTTTTTATTATATGAGATTAGTCCATCTTATAAAGTTTAGTGGGTTTTATCCCCTAAGAAGGTTTCCCACATATATAATGTGTTTTATGCTTACTCTTTTTTTATCTTCCATATTCATTGTTATGAATGATTTGTATGCTTCATGATTGTATGTGTTTAATGATTAAGGGTTTACAGGGTTTGGAATTGCATTTAATATCTAGCATCACTGATTCACCCCACACTCATAATGATTATACCTTTAACAAATTCAACCTATTATACCTATAGATTTTATAAATGATCACATAACCCTACTCAACATCAGCTTACAAACTACCAATAAAAATATAGAATAAAGAAAAAATTGAATGACACATTTCATATAAGGGTACATGTTTAGAAATAATAGGTGGTACAAATTTGGTGACCTATTGATTATGTCTTGTATGGATTTGGTGCAACATCAATTTTGTCTCAGTGATAATCATTAGTCAAATTTCACATAGAAAAACAAAGTCACATGTAGAGCCTATATCTAATTTTAAACATTTAGAATAGAACTCAAGGGTGCTAAATTCTAGTGTTATTTTGTTTTCATTATTACTATATGCTTTAATCATTTTACTTCTTTATTTGTTCATGTTTTTAGCAACTAAGTTAGATCTGGTTATTGTCTTAGACTGTAATATCTTAAATATACCTTATGCATTAGTTTTAATTATTTGTGCATGCGGTAATTACCCTAAAACCACAAATAGTTAAAATCATAATATCCTTATTTGCATCTAATAATTTACCTATCAAATTAGGAAGCCATGAATCATCTAAAATTTGCTATAGGCAAACTTGTCTTTGCTCCTACAAAATTCCAAATTAAAAGACCCACTCAGTCTCTCATTAGATAAAATTAAGAAAAAACACAAGAAAAATCTATGAATTATAATTAAATATAAATTTATAACTACATTGACCATTTTGATAATGTATAATTAGACATGTGCTAAATATGTACATCATCATTCATTTAATAGTATGTCATCAACTATTTCCACCATGTTTTACTATATTGACCATTTTTACAAACATCATCAACCATTTCTACATAACTACATCGATCATTAGACAAAACTTTATCAACCATGTTACAATTTACAACTTGTAAAATGTCATCAATTAGGTTGATGATGTTTTATAGATGCACAACCTTATTTATTACTCCTAAATTTTTCACATTTTTTTTAATGTCATTTTGATAAAATTCCATTACCCATCTCTTGATTCTTTGTATTTTGACAACTTTTGGGGCAAATTTTAGTAGGCATATTTTTTAATTGTTATATTTTCATATTCTACAATATTTACCCATAATGGAATCAAATTCAAAACCTACCCTAATAATAACTCTTCTACATCGTCTAGCCATTGTGTCTTCTTGTGCCAAAAAAGGTTATCCCAAAGCTAAAATATCTCTAAATCTATAAATATAAATATACAAAATGAAGGGCCTATGTCCTATTTAAAGCATCCAAATCAAAAATTTCAAAATTTTGAAAATTATCTATTTGATTATATATGTTGGTCATATCTTTGCAATTGTCGCTCCTATTGATAGATCAAAAGAAGCACTAGAATCCTTGTACATTAATAAATTTTATGGTATCAACGGAATATTTTTCAAAAATTTAAAAAAAATCACTTATTTTATAGGCCTAAAAGACCTGTCTTAGAAACTCTTTGGAACCTTACACCATCATGCTTCTTATAACTATCTAGGTAGGTGAAGATACACATGCTTATTTATTTACCTTCACTTATCATATATTTACCCCCATTTATTACAACACTGGCATATTTATCTTTATGGTGTTATGTTCTTTTTCCAAATCACCATCACACATTAAAAAATTGTGACACATGATGAGATTTGGATGGGCACATGTAAACATATTATTTTTACTTATTAATAGTTTTATCTTGCAAGACTCGTTAATATATTAATCTACTTGAGTGTATGCCCTAAGGAGTACAATGAGATCAAGGTGCACTGGTTTGTGGCACTTTGTGATAATTTTTTTCATACTTATGCAATCTTACTACCACTTTCATTCCTACCATGGACGTTCCCACTCTCTCTTTTATCCCTTTAAACATGTTTACCCGATGTCATTACCCTAACCTATTACATCTTATAGTTTTTTCCAAGTTGGTTGATGTCATTATCCATGTTGATGGCGTACTATGTTTGATAGACATTTTTATATGGCATTGGTTAGACCATTGGCATGGGATAAGTTTGATTTTTGAATTTTAAAGTTTGGATATGTATTTATAGGATATTTATTTGATATTTATCAAAATACAGATGTCCAATATACTTTTATCTCGTAGGTAGTTCCACCTATGTAAGAGATATAAGAATTAAGATAAGGAGTTTACACTTGAGGAAGTCTAATTTGCGTAAGGACTTAAATATTTCAAGAAGAGACACTGAACCAATAAGTTATACATAGCCTTTGGAGTCCCCAACTTGGGTCTTCTTCTTTTCATCTTGGCTTCACTTAAAACCATTTATCAAAAAATGTCACTTGAGCTAAGGGGGGTATTGATGCACCAACAAGTCAACCTAAGATGAGTATCTTAACCCTATACTCTTTATTTTATACTTTAGTGGTTGAATTATATTAGTTTATTTATTTATACTTAGATTAATATATGTTTGTTACTACATTACTATTCTTTGCATTCTCTTTGTTTATACTTTAGGGTTACCCTCCAATGACACTTTTAGTTTTCTTAGTTTAGATACCTTGTGGATACCATTTAATGACATTGTATTTTATTTAATTATCTTTTATACCTCTTAGTTAACATCTAATGAATTTTTGTATCTAGTTAGGCCTAAAATTTCATTTGTTTATGTAGACTCCTCATTTATATCTCTCAAAGCCTTCTTTAATCATAAGCCTTATATATAACCACAAGCTACTTTGTGGACCAACATATTTTATGCATGTTGGATCTAGTATGATCTTTTATATTTTCTATGTTAGAGTATACTTATTTTCTCAACCATTCTTGACCTACACATAGGTTCAATTGTCCTATTAAAGTTTTAATAAAATCAAATTTTTAGGGATCTGTGTGAAATTTCAGAAAGACAAGCAAGGTTTTCATAGCCTTAGAATTGATGAACAAAGTTGTAAAATCAATTTTTGTATGTATGCTATTTATTTAAATGTGTAGTGTATAGTTTTCGTTTTCAATAATGTTGGGTGTATGGTTCTTATGAGGTGCTCAAGTCTTTATGAGTTTTCTAGGTTCTCACTTTCTTGCCCTAAAAACCTTAGCTTTATAGTTAAATTATTACACGTTTCCATTTTTTTCAAAAATTAGGTATTAATTTAAACCCTTCTCTTGTTAATTATTATATTAAAATTAAAATAACAATTAACTTGATTTTTATTGTTTTTAATGATATATTTATAAATAAATTTGATTTAGATATATTTATTCATATTATAACATGTTAAAATTACATATTAATTGAAAGGGCTATATTCTCCCATATAAATTTAAGGGAATGAATACCCAAAGTAAAATGAATGCTATGAAATAATTTTAAAAAAAAACATGTTAAACATAGAGAAAAGACTTACCTACATAAGTATAGGGCTTACGAAATTTAAAAATAGACCTTGAGTCATTATCAATTCTTACGGTGAGAATAAAATGTGATGTATATCATGTACTATAACATGATCATATTATATTGAATAATCTAATCTTAGGATTATAGAGCCATAACATGATCATATTATATTGAATAATAACATGATCGTGTTATTGTAATTTACAATAATATGATCGCATTAATAATGTGATCATGTTAATAATGTGATCACATTAACTGTGTTGAAAAAAATAAAAAGGGAAAACCCAAACATAAAAATACTCATTTTGCATTCAAGTTCCCTCGCTCTCCCATAGCTTTCATGATTGTGTTTTACTTATAAAACTCCAGCAAGTGTCAGGAAGCTACTAGATTCATCCCATAGACTTATTGATTAATGATGCCACCATGTAGGAGAGGTAAGTGATTGAAATCTTCCCTATTTAACCATAATTTTTCATAATTTTCATTATTAAACCCTATTTTTAAATTATAATTTATATTTTTAATATCCTATCCTACTAACTCTCCTAACCCTCCATAGAACCCTCTAGTTGCTCCTCCTCTTAATCCTCCACAAAACCCTATTGTTCCTCCTATCCTTGCACCTAACCCTCTAATAGTTCCCCAAAATCCCCTGGCAGTTAAGAGCTTTTGATTAATAACATTGTGGGTAATAATCTTGAAATTAAAGAGTTAATTGATAGAATGAGGGATCCTAGTTCAACCAAAACCCACTACATTGAGCTAGCTAATTCCCTACAAACATTATTAGGTCAAATTGACTTTATAATGAGTCAAATTGACCAATGAACCTTGTATATGGAAACTTATAGGGCATATTATGCTAACAAGTTATCAACCCTTCAGGTCAAGAATAAAGATATTTTAAAAGCTAACATTTGTACCTTATTCATTGACCTAGCCACTAATGTCCCATTTCCTATAACTGCTAAACATTTTCCTATCCATCATTATGTATATAAC
>JARHVA010000160.1:6412500-6482500 GCA_037957365.1 Torreya grandis | reverse complement strand
TACACCATTCAACCATAGTTTTTGCATCTGTCAAATGAACACCCTCTTCAAATTTCAAGTCCTCCCTTATAATTTCTCTTTTTACACATGCTCTAGCACCGTCATGCTCTCCTTTCTATGTTCAGCCTCAGTGAAACTCCAAATGTGTTATACACTAGTGGTAGCATGCATCCTACTCAACCAATAAATTATCCATGCATTTTTGAGTTACAATGTGAAATTGTCTGACTAAATGTAATGTTGATTGAAAGTAAGGTTCCTCTAACTCAACTATTCATAGAACTTTTGAAAACAACCTTGCACATACTCTTAAAAATGTGATCTCTCATTATTGATATATAAATCGTAATCCCTTAATATTTTATGTTATTTTCCTATACTATCAGGTACATGCATGAATGTTATATGCATGAATATGGTAACTTGTGATGAGTTATAATATTGTGATTAAACTTCTATTTGGGGTTTGAATGTGTAATTTTTAGCAAAATCAACTACTAAAACAATGAAACCAAGTGGTAATTTATCCTTGAATATCTTGAAATATTCATCCAACCATCTATCCCTGTGTGTGTGCCTTATATACTCATAAACAATTTTCTCCCTAAATCTTACTAAAACTTTGGAAAGAGGTATCTTTTTTGTAACAAACTCACACCTTATAGATTCTTTGCCATATTTCACTTGATAAGTCACCGATTTATATTTATTTAAACTGACTAATTCCTATCCAATTGCACTCATAATCTCCTCATGGATACATTTTTAAATTTTTTTCAATCCAGTACAAATACTGCAATTTCCATTTAAACGTGATTTGTTGTAAAATAATTTCCCATCTAGTATTTTACAAAAGATAGTTGAAATAAATTCCCTCACTAATTTTGGTGGAAATTCAATGCCACACTCCTACAAAATGTTGGTATGCAAAGTACAATGAATATGGAAAAAAACATCATAATGCATTAAAAATTCAACATGTTGCCTACAACAAGTGGTGCATGTGTGATTTATTTTAACATAAAAAGGTTTTGCCATCTCAAAATATCTTTGACAAATAGAAATTTGTGGATGTTTTTCCAAAAATTTAGATTAAAACTATGTTTGAGTCATATCTAATAAATATTTTTGATGTGGTTCATGATGACGAGAACCAACTCTTCTTTTCACAAGATCTCTTGCATTGGGTAAAACTCTTGTATTATCTTTTCAAAATTGATCAAGTAACTCTTTTAGAGTATTTGCCATAGCTTTTCCTTTCATGGAAGTCTACCGTAGAATGCTCAAAGATCATTGGTATTAGGTTCATTAAGTCTTTCACATCTTGCAGTTGCTTTCATTAATGTTTTTATATTATATCAAGTGTTTGGTTTGTTTTTTAAATCAATCATTTTTTCCTTCTTTCAGCACTTACTGCACAAGTTGTCATTATACTTCAAGCAACATTACAATATTTGTTTCCTGATCTCAAGGTTATAGTATGATATGCATCATGTAGATTTTCCATAATTTAATCATTTTCATCATCCATGTTAAATGTTCTTATTCATAATGTGTACATTATACGTCTCATCTTAATCAATTTTATCAATGAAACAAATAATCGACATATTTAACTATCATACTGTAAATTATGAAAGAAAGGATCCCAACTTTGTTGAGCCAATATTCTCGAATGGTGATCAGACTTTTTTTTATGCATTGGTTGTAAAATATTTTCATTGACTTTAATTGAGTACTTGTCTTTTCTAAGCACAATTCGTGGAGATGTTTATAATGGTGGAATTTTTTGATAGGGTGTTTCAAAACCATTATTACTTTCATTGTTTAGAGGTGGGATGACATTTTATTCATTTTTAAATTCTTCATCATATGTTTCCATGAAATTTTATTAATGGTTAATTTCATCATTATTTTTTTCCATTAAATTTTATTCATTCATGTGGGGTGAAGCATCATACATAGACTCATCATCAACAAAATCAAAACCTTGGAACTTTAAATGTGAACTTCCAATAATAACTAATTCATTATTTTTAATTTCATTATTATTCATTTCATTATGGTCAGTTTCATTATTATTCATTTCATTATGGTCAATTTCAACTTTATTCAATTGATTATCATCAATTTCATTATTTTTTAATTCATTATCATCAATTGGCTCATTATCTATGGCATTAGGTTCATCAAGATAAGGGTTTATACCTTATCTACCACAATTTTTTTGTAGTTGTAGCTTGTGTTTCTCTCTCAAATATTCTAATTATTTTGGTGTTTTGTTATTCACCAACTTCCTCTTCCTATTCAAACATGATCTAAAACCAATTAGAAGGTATAATTGACAACATTTCAAAGGTGGGGTCAAGTACATAGGTATGTAGATCTCACCAAAAATACATAGAGAATGTTTGTGGGGATAAAAGTCTCAATTTGGCTTTAATATAGTCATTGATAAGTGTGTTTAATCTAAAATAATAATAACACAGTCGTATTATGTGTTTTATAAGGTTTTGTCTCATCTAACTCATTAAGAAGCTTATATCCACAATAGCGTGATCGTATTATGTAATAATGTGATCACATTATTATCAATATAAGCTTTGGGATTGGTAATTAGCAATGAGAACCATGTATTGCCTATGTTAAAAATAATGTAATCATTTTCTTAAATAACATGATCTCATTATATTTAGCATAAATAAAGGATTAGGGATTAGGAATTAAGGCATTATTACATAGGGTTTCTGGATTAGGGATTAGGGATTAGGGCATGTAGGGTTTGGGTTTAAGGTTGTATATAAGTCTAATTGATATATGCCATGTGTGAACCTAATTTTTACTACAAAGGATATTAATTGGGACTAAATCAATTGTTAAATAGGGAAAGATTTTGGTTTACAATTTAGGGTATAGTGTTTAAGGCTTAGGTTTAGGGTACATAGGGTCAATCATAAAGATATAATTCTTAGTCTAAATGATGTTAATTTGGGCTAAAATGATTGGTTCAAGGTTTAAAGAGTTTATATTTATGGTTTAGAGTTTATGGATTATAAACTTTAAGCATTAGGGCTTGGGGTATAGGTTTTAGGGTATGTAAGGCACAATCGTGATGGCAATTGGGGCAATGTGGAGCTAATCAACCCATAAATCACATTTTATAGTCATGTAATTAGTTGAAAGGGGTTAAAAATAACCCCAATTTACTTCAGATGCATAGCTAGGTTGAATGTAAATTTGGGATCAATTATCCTCCACATCATCATAAATTAAGCCTATAAAGTCAATTATGGTAATGGGCAATGCAATTTTAACCAAGTTCATCCCTGTGAACCTAATTCATACTATATATATAAAGGATGTTAATTTGGGCTAAATTTATTGGTTTAGGTTTTAGGGTATATAATTTAAAGGGTTTAAGGTTTAGGTATTATGGCTTAGGGTTTAATGTAAATGATACAAGATTTAGGGTTAAATTTAAATGGTACATGGTAATTTAGGGTTAAGATATCAACTATAGGGTCTAATCACGAAGGTAATTAAAGAACATTTGAGTTGCTTGAGACAACTATTTATGACTTGATTACCTTCATGTTTGCATTTAAAATAAAAGTAGGGTCAATTACGCCATGTACATGTTGAATACATGTTATACAATCAATTGAGCCATGAATTTGGTTTAGGGGCTCAATTTTTCCTAGTTCATGTAGGGAATTGCATAAATTGACTTATTAGATCAATTCATGATAGAATATTGATCTTTTGATTTTACCCCAAATCATATATTGCTATTAAAGGGGTTAAGATTGGCCTCAAATGCCTCCTCAATTAAAATAATCAACTAGCTCCTCTTCTTTGGTTAATCAAGTTAAAGGGGCTCAAAATATCCCTAATTTATTGAACAAATGCACAACTAGATTGGTACTCCAAAGGTTTTAGCCATAGGTTTAAAAAGTGCATTTTATGATATCTCATGACAAAATCAGTTATATCATACAATGAATGTATCGTTCTGGCATCTAATGGGAATTTGGGCATAGGAATTACAATATATGTTTTAGGGTTTAGGGATTAGGGCACAGGGTTTAGGTTTAAGGCCATGTATATTAATGTCTAATCACTAGATATACCATGTGTTCAAACCTGATTCTTACCACAAAGGATGTTAATTGGGACTATATTAAAGCTGGTAAATAGGAAAACTTTATGGTTTACAATTTAGGGTATAGTGTTTAGGGTTTATGGACTATAGCTTTTAAGTTTTAATGTATATAAATGGTTTAGG
The DNA here is from genome assembly GCA_037957365.1 of Torreya grandis. Lineage (NCBI taxonomy): Eukaryota > Viridiplantae > Streptophyta > Pinopsida > Cupressales > Taxaceae > Torreya > Torreya grandis. The sequence continues at coordinate 6,478,215 of JARHVA010000160.1, read as the reverse complement.
GTACATAGGGTCAATCACAAAGATAACTAAGGATAATTTGAATCACTTGGATCCATTTATGACTATAGAATGTGTTTTTAGGTTGTCATTATACCATGGATGTCATTGTGAAGATTAAGTGAATTAGTCAAATGGGGTAATTAGTCATGTGATTTAGGCCAAACTAAACCCTTTTAACTTAATTCCTAGTCTAAATGATGTTAATTTGGGCTAAAATGATTGGTTCAAGGTTTAAAGAGTTTATATTCATGGTTTAAAGTTTAGGGATTAAGAACTTTAGAGATTAGGGCTTAGGGTATAGGTTTTAGGGTATATAAGGTACAATCATGATGGTGATTGGGGAAATTTTGAGCTCCTTAAACGTAGATCTATGAGTATCAAAGAATGTGAATTTGGGATCAATTATCCCCCACATCATCATAGATTGAGCCTATGAAGTCAATTGTGGTAATGACTGGTGTAATTTTAACCAAGCTCATCCCTATGAACCTAATTCTTACTATATATAAAGGATGTTAATTCGGGATAAATTGATCATAGGGGCCTACTGAGCTTCAATGTAAGGAATGTCATCTATATGATATCAATTGGGGATCCAAGTGCTCACCATATTAAATAAATAAGTATTTTTTTAATTTGATATGCAATTTGGTCCAAAGGAGCCATGTGCATGGAATTAAACTATATGTAATGTAAATTAGGGCTTACTTGGCCCTAATTGTATACCATATTTAACCAATAAAGTATTCATTTATAAATGATACATAATTGGGGCCAATCGAGGCTTGCCCAAGGAATTGTGTCAACATAATTTTAATTAGGGCCTTAATTACACACCTTATTCAAATAATTGAGTGTTTTATTAAATTTGATATGAAATCATGACCAATTGAACCCTCTATAAGGAATTACATCCATCTAATAACAATTGGCATTCTGATTGTGTACCAAATTCAATTAAATGAATATTTGGCTCAATATAATCTATGAAATTTAGTCCAAACAAGCCTTATGTAACAAACTTCATCCCTCTACTATCAACAAGGGGCTCTATTGGTCCCAATTACATAACAAATTGAATCAACTAAGTATTTAGTTTAGTTGAATATTTAATTATGGCCAACTAAGGCCCATATAAGTAACTAAATACATCGAATGTCAATTACAACTTCATTAACCCCGATTGTAAACTATATCTAGCTAATCATGTATTTGGTTTTATCTTATACATACTTGGGGCCAAATGAGCCTCATGATAGTAATTTTGTCCATATAATGTTCTAGTTGGGTTCCACTAGCCTCAATTACACACCATATTGAACTAATTGAGTATTTAAGTTCAATATAATATGCAATTGGGGCCACTCAATCCCCAAGCAAGGAATTACATCCATCTAATGTCATTTGGGGCTCTAATTACACCATGTTAAATCAAATGATATTTTTTTCAATACTATACATAATTGAGGACAACCAAGTCTTATGTAATTAACTGCTTCTACCTAGAATATCAATCAAGGCATATTTTCACCCCATGCAATGAATTATGTCCATCTAATGTCCATTATGAATATTTCCCTTAATTTCACATTATATTTAACCAATCGAGTATTTTATTCAATATAATTTGTAACTAAGAGTAATTAGTCCCCATGCAAGGAATTTCTTAGATATAATTTCAATTAAGGATTTGATAGCACACCATATTAAACTAATTAAATATTTAGTTCAATCTAATACATAATCGAGGTTAAATGAGCCTTAAGAAAGGAATTATGTCCATATAATGTCAATTGGGTCTCTAATTGCACACCATATTATAAAAAACTAAGTATTTATTTTAGTTTGATACGTAATTGGGGCCAACCAAGCTCCATCCAAGGAAATGTGTCCATCTAATGTCAATTTGGGATCTATTGGCCTGATTACACACCATATTGGGATCAAAGGAACAATAAATTGATTTATAAGTTAATACATATCCAATTATCATTCATAGTTATCAATTCTTGATAAGAACATTATTCCCAAACAATAATCTTAATCAACCAATATTTGATCTTAAGACTACTAGGCCTAATGGCTCCTATTCGAGTTTTACGGTGTTGAGAACATGTAACATGATTGCATTATTAACATGAACACATTATTAAATACTACAATTGCATTAATAACATAGTTAATAACACAATCATGGTATTTAAATTTTATTTCAACTCTTACACCTTTTCATTGAGGAATGGCTTGGATTCCCAAGCCAAAGGCCTGGACTATCAATGTACAACTAAGTTTTGAAAGGTATGAAAATAAATAACAAATTTCAATTTTGATTACCAAATACACAAAGAATTTCAACATGAAAATTTAAAAACTTGATAACATCATGACGAGCATGCTCTTATCTTTCCAAAAATATGATTTTTATAATTTTTGAACTACTTTAAGGTTTCAAATTATGTTGATTTCTAATGATGCTTTTTTTTAGACCACTACATGCCACAAACATACATGCCTATACATGTTCATGTAATTTTTCTTTCATTGATCCAAGTAAAAAACAAATTATATGGTGACCAGGTAGGCCTAATTCTATACACATTTAAAAACAATGATTTTTTTTTGAATTAGTTAAGCATGTTGCATGGATAGTTATCCATTTCTTTGTGAATTTTTAGGATCAATTTACTTGCAAAATTTATAAAAAAGTATTTATTGAAAAAATATAAAAAAATATAGGTGACATACTAGAAGATCTTATATAAATATTATCCAAAGGGTTTCAAATAATATTAAATGCTACTCAAAAATGGTGCACGTCTCAGTAGTCTATCTACTATGTTTTTTGAAAAAAATGGAGTTACTCTTCATATTTTAGATGTTTAACCTAGTTATACTTAACCTTTTTTTTAAAGTGTTTTAGAAACTAGACTCTAAACTATACATTTCATAATCTTACACCATCTTCAAATTTGGATTGTAGATATCTCAAATTATCTACAAAATTTTAGATATTTGAAATTTCAAAAAAATCATGTCCATGGGTAGTCCACTTTTTGTCCCCCAACTTTGTGCACTTACCCTTAAAAGTGAGTGTAATAGTTATTTTATTTTTTAATTAAGGTAAACAAGGTAGTGTTTGACAAGTGCTATGAACCATACTAGGACACAAAATAAGGTTCCAAATCCTCTACAAACCACATATAATAATCATTAGTATCAATAACATGCCAGTAGGGTAGAAATATACCATAAATAGCCACAACCGATGTAACATGTCCAATGAGATTTAACTCTAAATGGGACTAGACACATCATTTACTTTTTCCTTTTGATAATATTTGTGATTTTTTAAAAATAAAATTACACATGCATGATATATTAGCCTCTATTAATATCAATATAAACTTTAGAAAAACTTAGTTTTAAAAAAAAACTTAACTAGCAGTCACCCCAAAGGTGCAAGTTACATCAAAAGGGTTGTACTTTTTTGTTTTTGGTAAAGTAGTGTTCTATAAAGTGAAAACATATAATTCAGTAGTTGTGCCTCACTCAAAATCCATGACTATCGACTTCATCTCACATTTTGTGTGTGAAGAGTGAAGAAAGAATAATTTTATATTTCACATAATGGTAAAAAATGAGGTTGTATGTTTCTTCATATGACTTGATAATGAATTATGCAAGAAAGAGATGTTTCATTTCATGACAAACTTGAGAAATGACAAAGTAGTGAGATGGACTCTCTCTATATATATAAGTTTAATTATTATATATTATATTATTTTTTTATTAATATGATTACTATTAATAATGTGCATGTATATAATATAATATGTATTAATATTAATATTAATATATAAAATTAATACATATTATACTATAATACATAATTTTATATTATTAATATATTTTAAGATTCTAAAATATTACATATTATATATTATTATAATATTATATATATATAATATAGTATAGTATAGTATATACTAATATTAATATATTCTATTAATACACATCATATTAAAAAAATTATATTATTAATATATTTTAATATTTTTAATGTATTATATATATTTTTTGGATCATTATGGCGTTAGTATTGGGCCCCGAGCCCGTAAATTAAAAAGTTTTACAATGCTTGACACAAAGCCAACCAAAACCAGAGAAAAAATAGACATCCACCAAAAATTGAGACTAAGAGAAACATCGAATGGCCATGTAGGAACCCATCATAACAAGAGAAAGCCACAAGCCCAAAAGACTAGACATAACAAGAGACAAAAAATTAGTAAGGACACCAAACCAATAGCTTAAATAGTAGCACCTGTGATGCCATCCTCATCTAAATCTGACAACAACACCAAATCATATTCACCCCCTTCATTTCCTCCTTCCCAACCACAAATACCTCCTTCACCTAGTCCAGTCATTCAAAGCCCCTAGATGAGGAAGGCACAAAGGGCATTACCCAATCCTTTGATCTAAGGTCTATATCCTCAACCAATGCTAAATTATACCAAGATGGTGCTTCCAGCATTCTATGCAACACCTACCTAAATAATTTCCTCACTATCTCCACCCTCTTATACTCATGTTATTGGCTATGTAACTACACCAACTGTAGGATGGGATTCATCATTTGCAACATCTCTGGTAATGAGACAAATTTACTGATCTTTATGTAAGGTAAAATAACCTTCTTTTGGTGGTCTTCCATGAAATTTAAGAGAATCATGAATCTAGTTTCCAAAGCTCAAAATGTAGAAGCAGGGATGACTCCTAGGCCATCCCACCCCAAGAATGGCATGAATGGGATTGGGGTCAAGTCATGTTAAGAAATTTTCTTGATTAAGTTGACATGACATTCTAGACAGACATAGAATGCTACCACCTTCACTGACACCTCCACATCAGAGATTAGGAACATGAGATTAAAGGCAGATATGGTCACCACTTTTGAGTTCACCCTACACATGATCCCATTAACTAGGATCTCTTGCTCCAAAACATCTTCTATAGCATCGTGCACTTCCTCTAAAGGCAACCAAAAAATATGTCAGAGATGGGGCCATGATATCAGTTCCTCAGAGGCCATTTCCCTCACCTCACTAAACTCAAAGATGCATATAGTGGTAAGTGCAATGTCACTCTGGCTCTCCATTGATTTTACCCCTGAACACAACACAAAATTCTCATAGGCCACCCGTGCATATGCAACATGAAACATGATAGCTAAAGAATAAATGGGCCTAGGGGAAGCCTCTAGGCTCCCTCATGCCAAGGAGAGCTGTCAACCACCCCAATTAAAATGCTAATTGACATAAATGTGAATCCTCCTCCTTGGTCACTTAACACATTATTAACAAATAATGATTAAATAGAGTGAGTGGGGGCATCCCTGAAGTGTTACCAACCACAACACTCTGCTAAAGGCTCTGATAGCTACATTACCCATTTTGTAATTACTTTGTGTGATAGAGTAATTCAAAAGGATAGCCAAAAAAATTTCAACCAATATCAATCAATGAAGCTGAAGGGAAATCCTACGAACTATCCTTGATATAATCTAACCTATAAACCTTTAATTGATTGATGCCACAATTTGCTAGGAAGTACGTAGCTGTATTTACCCCTTGAAAGCAATGCTGCCACTTTACAACAAAGAAAGCTTCCAAATTTTGCCATGTTTTCTTCAAGATATTCTCTAGGTGTCATGATTTAGCCTCTTTTTTTTCCAAAGCCATAAGGATAACTTGTGAATCACCTTCCACAATCAGATTTGGAATCCCACATTGGATAGACAATTCAATATCGCTTACCAAAACTTGAGCTTCTGCTTCATTATTAGACCCATCCTAGATTTTATTAGATAAAGCTTTGATCATTGATCCACAATAGTAATGAATAATGTAGCCTACCCTGAAAGCCCTTGGATTACCACGTGTTACACCATCAAAATTTAGTTTAAACCACCCTAGAGGAGGGGGCATCCATTCTTGCTTTCTAATTCTAACCTCATTACTGATGATGATTGACCCATTAACAAGAGAATGTATTATATATTATATTACATTACATTATATATTAAGATATGAATATATTATAATATACAATATATATTATTATTATATATAATATTATATTATTATAATATATATTTTTAATATTGGTAAATGATTTTAAAATAATTTAATTAGAATTATAAGTCAGAGAAGAATTTTTGAGTTAGAGATATAAATCGAGAAGGAAGAAGATTTTATAGAAATCAGAGCTTCAAATTGAAATTGGGGCACAACTAAGGACCAGTTCCCAATAAACCAGTAGATAATAAAATGACATAAAGACAACCAAAACTCTAAAAGATGAAAACTGGAATCTAACACAAAGAGGACATGCTACAAAACCACTGTAGATGGCGAATTACCAAAGATAGAAGAATCACACAACAAAAATTAGGACAATGAAGAAATCCTTCAATGAACAAAAATTGAAATGAAACCCAAATAAAACCTACAATCCTGAAAGTCAAGGATCATCCACAAGTAGAAAGGCTTATCCTCAAAGAGAAATCATCCAACATCTTCTAGCAACCATTCCAAACAAGTTCTTTCGCTTCTAGTCTCAAGTATTTTTGCCTTTGATTTGCATCCTCTACATTTTGATGACATTCCTACGTCTACCTTTTATTTCCCACCATTAAAATGAAAAAAAAAAATAACCTTAAAGATAGGTCTTCCAAATAAATCTCCACCAATATATCATATTATAATAATAAATATAATTATTATTTATATTATTATATAATATAATATTATCAAATTTTAATTTTTAATCCCATAATAATAATAATAATAATAATAATAATAATAATAATAATAATAATAATAATAATAATAATAATAATAATAATAATACACATGTGTAAGATAAAAAATACTAAAACCAAATTATTTTGAATATTTTGTAATTAACAACAATAATAACAAGCAATTTTAGTCATTGACTATTTTGTGTTTGTAGAACTTTATCTCTTATTATTTATCCATGTTTTTACTCTAGTATTTTCATAAATTTAAATAAATGAAATTTAATTTAATTTAAATATAAATATTCAAAAGAGAGTATGAATAGTTTTGACCAAAAAATATATTATTAAAAATGGGTATAATAAAAAAATATCAAAAATTATATTACTTAAAATGAGTGTAATAAAAGAATACGAAAAATATCTTTAAAAGCTATAAGAGAGAACTAATGTTAAAAAAAATCTACAAATTTTTAAAAAAGATAGAAAGGATGCAATTTTCAAACCAATAAACTATGCATAGTCTTACAAATCTGTACCAAATTATCTATGAAAGAGGAATAAATAAATAATATGGATTCATTCCAAACTGTTTGGAATAAATCTCTACCATTCCATACCCTATTGTTTTTAAGTTGTGAAGGATTTTAAGATTTTGCAATTCAATAAGATATCATCCATGCAAATGTAATATCAATATCAATATCAATGCCTACTATTTTTCCTCTCACCAACATCGTACCCTATTTACATGATTAAAAGAGGGAATACGACTAGTCAAAAACATGGGAAAAATAGAGAAAATATCACCCTTGCACGACCATTCTGTGTCAGGTTTTAACCTCACTACAGTCAAGTGCGATGTTGTATGTCTTAATAATTTGATTGTGTTCCTAAGCCAGATTGACAACCACATTATCTTATTTTATTTAATGCTATTAAATTAATATTAATTATGTTTAATATTAATCTCATTTATAGTTGCATTTTGATCAACAAGAATAAATTAACTATATATATGTATTATTAAAAATATATTAAATATAATATTATTTTTAACTTTGAGGTTATTTTAATATAGGATTCAAGTGCTGCAAGTATAATTTAGGGACAAACAAAATTAGAAGATGGACAATTAGTAGAAGTTTGAGTATTGAGGAGATTGCATAGATAATGTTAGAATAGTGAAGGACCACCAAGGGAAGCCCCATAAAATTTGAAGAGGGTCACATGGATCCCCTAAACCATGTTTTCTTAACTTAACATCCTTAAGATAGATACAAATAGCGTGTTACACTATTCTGGGTTTATTGGAAAAAATAATATGCTATACATAAAAATTCCTAAGATAATATGTAATAAGCATGCTAAATAAATTGATAGTTTGAGCAAACATGTTAAAAATTTGCAAAAGATATAGATTGCCAAAAGATTGGAGCAATAATAATTCCATATGATCAATCATTATCTAGAATGTTTCAGATGTCTTATGAGGTTATATAGCTTGTTGGTTATTGCCTTCTTACAAACCTAAAATTTCAATATTTTTGTTATTTTGCTCCATATTTAATTTATGGAAGCTCCAAAGAGGATGTTTTCCATTTAAGTTCACTTATCTCTATTTATATTAATCTAGTTCAAGTTATGCCCTTGTGTTTCCAATTGTTCAAAGAGGGACATTTTGGCAATGGATTTTAGACCAATTAATACTTTTCAATGGTAATTTAGCACTATGAATATTTGGGCTCTTATTTGTTAATATGAATGAAATTATTTTTACCTTATCACAAGAAAAACATTGCAAATAACTTAAATGCACACAAACTTACTTTCACTAGAAATCATGTCAAAAAAATGCAGATTCAATTGCATAAGGTCTTGCAACAACAAAAGGATTATTCATCATTCCATTTACAGCCCACTACATACGAGTGAGGGGTGTATAATAATATAGAGAAATAAATAACCTGAAGAAAAAGGGAGTGTTGAGGTTGCATTAGCATTAGCTTTGGCACTAGGCAACAACATTCCTCCATAGTGGTATACATACATACTACCTTGCATTCCAAACAATCACTGATCTATTCTAACATTTTTTTGACCCAAAATTATACTCTGCTCTTTCAACCCTAAATTTAAACTTGATAATATCTTAGCAATAAAGTAAATTTTAAAGCTTTTTTCCATAAATATTCTTTTACCCTAAACCCTAACATAGTTGTATAGCTAAATTGATAGATAAATTGATAACAGAATTTTGAGATTAGTATCTCTAATCTTATTTCAAATAAATGTATTTAGGATATTTGTGCTAGGATTTTGAATTGAATTTTAATTTTCTATCTATCCTAGTAATAAATAAATTTAAGTGCATGGAGATTGCCCTGTAAATATAAATCTTCTCAACAACAAAGCTTGAAATATTTTCCAGTGGACATAACTACAACTAAAATCCCAATGATTAAGAAGATAGTAAATTTACTCAAATAAGCCCACCAAGAAATATTTTTTATTTAAACATTGATTGGTCTGTGAATAAGGAATGACGATCCAATAATTAATAATTTAGAATGATTTAAGGCATGACATATTAAAACTTCCCCAAAATAAGGAGGGCCATGCTAACTTAATAATGGAAAAGTGATAGTGCATACCATCTCTACATAAATTCAAAAAGAAGTCCCATAGGCCATTTATAATTTAGCAGGGGTAGGGTTAGGGGCAAGGGTAGGGGTTGTGTCTACACTTACAATGGTGCTTGGTAACTATTAACTAAATTTAACCCTAAGTCAAATTTGGTCAAAACCCCTTGTATATTAAAACTTGTCATTAGGTCTTCTAGGTTTAAACATGGTCAACATGGTCCTAAGAGAGGTCTATTCACATTTTGAAGGTCACATAATATGTTCTAACTTTGTCGCATTTATCATTTGTCTAAATGTCATTTTAAGCCACCTTTTAGGCCATTTGTATGAAATGTATAGTTTATAACCAAAAGACAAGTGTGTCAAGAAGTTATATAATGTATGCCATGTCATAGAAAGTTAGAAGATAGTTTGAAATTGAAAAAGTTATAGGTTTAATGTACAAACAAGAAGATCATCTATAAAAAGCTAGTTTAAGATGATTATATGGATTGATGTAACTAGTTTGGCACATGTGAGGGCTTAAGGAAAGTGTCTTCAGATTTCCACAAGCTATTTTTAGGTTCAATAAGCTTTAATAGGTTCAAAAATGGCAAAAAGGGTTTCTCTCTCTTATTGCTCCCTTGGATAGATCAAAAAAGGTCAACGGTTTGCACCTGGTAAGGATAGGAGAAGAAGAGTTTGACTACATGCATTTGGTGGATGATATTAGTCCTTGTGAGCTTCCAATCCATGGCCATAGTTATAGGATTTGTGGTTCTTACTATATGAATAATCACTAACATAGTTAGTGAATCCAAACTGCTTATGCATCCCTAATGGCTTCAATTTTCTCATATGTTGGCCTTGGTATGTGTGAACCAGGTGTTGTACATGGAATTTAAAAACATTTTATTCCTTTCTATGTTGAATTAAACTCATTTTACACATGTGAATCTGAAGATATAGTTAGGATCATCCTTGAGTTTGAGGTAAACACCATAGAAGTCTATAAAGTAGTGTTTTGGTAGTTGTAGGTGAAGGTGTGGAATGACAGTTTTCAAAATAACTTAAAATGAATACCCTCATGATGTAATGTGATTTATAACCTTAGTTTATTGTATAAGAAAATAGGTTTGAGGTCATCATAGATCTATATCCTCATTGTCTGATGCAGGCAGAATGCATATTGATAATATATGCCACAGAGGATTGGAGGTGTCAATGATCTTTGGGAGAGCCAAGTTGTATGCTCTATGATAGGTATCCACGTATGAATATATTATATATTTATTACATTACATTATATATTAACATATGAATGTATTATAATATACAATATATATTATTATATATAATATTATATTACTATAATATATATTTTTAATATTGTTAAATGCTTTATCTAATCATAATTATAAATTAGAGAAGCATTTTTTAGTCAGAGCTATAAATTAGGAAGGAAGAAGCTTTTACAAAAAATCAAAGCTTCAAATTAGAACTAGGGCACAACTAGGGACCAATCCCGAATAAACAAGTAGATAATAAAATGACATAAAGACAACCAAAACTCCAAAAGATGAAAAAAGGGAATCCAACACAAAGAGAACATGATACAAAACCACCATAGATGGAAAAGTATAAAATATAGAATAATCACATGAAAAAAATTAGGATAATGAAGAAATCCTTCAATGAACAAAAACTGAAATTAAACCCAAATAAAACTTACAATCCCAAACGTCAAGGATCATCCATAAGTAGAAAGGCTTCTCCTCAAAGAGAAATCATCCAACATCTTCTGGCAACCATTCCAAATAAGTTCTTCTGCTTCCAGTCTCAATCTTCCTGCCTCTGGTTTGCATCCTCTATGTCTTGTTGACATTCCTACATCTGTGTTTTGTTTCCCACAATTAAAATGAAAAAATCTAAACAACCTTAAAGATAGATCCTCCAAATGAGTCTCCACCAATATATCATATTATAGTAATAAATATAATTATTATTTATATTATTATATAATATAATATTATCAAATCTTAATTTTTAACCCCAAAATAATAATAATTAATACTCCCATGTAAGATAAAAAAATGCCAAAAAAAAATTATTTGCATGTGGTATTAAAAAAGGGAAACGTTATAATAGACAAGCCATTTTACTTGATGAATATTTTATATTTGTATAGCTTTATCTCCTCTTATTATTTATCCATGCTTTTACTATAATATTGTCATAAATTTAACTAAACAATTAATTTAAATATAAATATTCACAAGAGGCCAATAATAGTTTGGACTAAAGAATATATTACTTAAAATGGGTATCATAAAAGAATACCAAAAATATCAAAGAATATATTACTTGAAATGTGTATAATAGGAGAATACCAAAAATATCTTTAAAAGATATAAAAAATAACTAAAATTAAAAAGAAATGACAAAATTTTAAAAAAGGGGAAAAGGATGATATTTTCAAACCAATAAAATATGCATTGTCTTACAAATCTCTACCAAATTATCCGTGAAAGAAAAATATATAAACAATATGGATTCATTCCAAACTGTTTCGAACAAATCACTACCATTTCATACCCTAGCATTTTTTAGCTGAGATTACTAGGGACCGTTGGGAATGGTGAGGCAAGGTTGAGGGATTTTAAGATGTTTCAATCTAATGAAATAGCATCTGTGCAAATGTAATGCCAATGGCCATGTCAACTCATTATTATGGCCTTTCCTTTTCTTTTCTAGGTGATTGAACTTCAATGTCAGCCTATTAATGTTTTACAGTCACTAAAGGTTTTTTCTCTCATCAACATCATACCGTATTTACATGAATATAAGAGGGAATACAACCAGTCCAAAATACAAGAAAATTAGGGAATCACCTTTTTTAGTTGAGGCCATATTAATCATTCTAATTTTTATATTAATGTATTTTCCCTCTCTTGGTAGCTATATATTTTTAATTTTTTTTTAAATATAAGATAATTAATATTTCAATTTGATATTTAATTCATGTAAAATAAATTGTATTAAATATCAATGAGATCGTATAAGTTTTTACCTAAAATAAATTTTACATTAAATTTGATTAAATATTGTGATTAAATACTATTTATGTTGGGTAGCTTAACCATACAATAAGGTTAAAATAGCTACTATGGAGACACAAAAGGGACACATGCCATTTTAAATATATACTAAAAAACTAGATTTAATTACATAAATTCTCCAAAAGTATAGAATAAAAATGATAGATTTGTATTTGACACAATGTCTTGATGGGTATAGAATAAGTGGGATTATTTCACAGTGGAGTGTCAATTCTAGAGCAACAATTGAAGAGATGTTGTTTGCTATTTTATCATGATGTTTATTTTGAAGATATGCTTATTTAATTTAAACCTTTTGATGTGTGTAGATTTATCTTTGAGTATGAGGACCATGGTTACAAAATTATTCAAGAGTTTGGATATATAGACCAATTTTATCGTATTACACCATAATATATTACATTGTATGTAGGTTGGAATAAATTTTGATTTAAACTATAGTTCAATTCAATCATGTTGAAATGCACATGTCACCTTTGATTAAAGACAATCAGGCAACAAGTTCTCCAATCAAGATAAGAAAATGTAGGTTTGTGGATTGGATGAAACAACTGTATGAGATGTGAAAATGCAAGAAACTTACTTTTAAAAAAAAGAACATGTTTATGACTTTGATGATTTGAGCCTCGAAGGGTTAGAAGCTATAGGAAAAAAACTCAAGATTTATAATTATGAAGAAAATAAAGAGAAAAAGAGACATGATATTCTAAAGTAAAGGGAATTTATGAAAGTGATGCATTATGTGTTTTCCATTATATTTTTTTGCTCACTAATAATTCACACCTTGTGCTTACACACGAGTTATGAAGCTTCACAGAACAAATAAAATACATTAATTACAAACAAGAATGTGAAGGGGAGAAGATGAGAGTTGAAGGTGAGTATATTTGTTTCTCTTCAATTTTCAATCACTCTTGCTATTGAATCAAATTCTTGTGATTTTTATTTTTAATTTATGAAATTAATCATATTCAATTTTTATAATACTAGGATAATGATAGTTTAACACAAAATAAGGAATGAAAGAAGAGAAGAAATGTTTGATGTTGCAGACCAATAATTTGTGTTGCAGGTGTGATGATGTTCATGTTCTAGACATGGTTGATAATATTCTATGTTATAGATATGCTTGAGGAAATTGATGTTCATGTCCCAAGATTTGATACATAATGCCATATTATCAACATATGCCAACTTTTATGACATACTATTTTGAACAATGTATTGTTGTTGTGTAATGTTGGGATCCTTAATGAGATCAAAATTTTTTCATACATTCATTGGATCAACTATGTACTTTTGTTATAGATCAACTACTTGTATTAATAATTTTTGTATATGTAATTGGGGAAAATATAACTTATGTAAATGTACTATGTATGTAGGTTTGTCCCATGACACCTGATAGTCCCAATTAGATGGTGATTTGGGAAAATTTCATGTTCCTACCATATTTTAGACATTTATTTAGACAGTTGAGCCTGACGTTGACTTGTTGGAGTGTAAAAAGAAGATTAAGTAGGTGTTGATGATTTAAAATTGCGCTTGATCTTAACCAATCAATAATGGGAAGTTTCAAATTGTGGGACAATGCGGCTTGAAACAACCTCCAGATTTTAGAGAAGCTGGTCTCTTATTTTGTATTGGGTGTTGGGGAAAAGGGATAGGAGACTAAACAAAAATGCAAAATGCAGGAATTAAAACCTAACTATGGTGATGTGCCTAACTATAATCCTAATCCTAGCCTGAGTAGAGTGAGACTATTATAGGATTCAATTACATTTAAGAGCAGACAAGTGCATGATCAATGTAAAAGATTAGAATAATAGAAATAGAGTCTCACAACAGGGAGTTCTTTTGCTGAGATATAGAGAATGTCAACAAAGGCAGAGTTTTCATTCTTCTTAATAGAATCTTCCAATCACATACGAGGTGCAAAAATCACATAAAATTATGTAAACTTTCCAACTCAAGAAAATGAGACAAAATCAAATGACATTTCTAATCATAACTTTAGAAAATATACAGTATAGACTACTTTGCAAATGACACAAATAACACCAACCAAGGCATGGAGTAAAATCTTCTTAATTCATTCATCCACATAAAAGGCGCAAAAACATGTACAGTTATAGCAACTTTACAACTCAAGAAAATTAAGACAAGAGCAAATGATATTACTGGTCAAAATTCTAGAAAGTCTAAAACTATGGAAATCTCCCCCCTTTGTCTTGATTTTACAATTCCTCTTATATAGACTCAAATGTCTCCTTACATCACTCTATTTCTTGTGCAATTCTACTCCATCCTTCACTCACAGGGGATAAAACAGATGGTGCATTCAATGCCTTGGATGCATCCTAGTCTTATCAAGAACTACCCTAACTGTGGCATGGTGATCCATGTCTAGTACCTCCCTTTGTGCCTAAAATTCTTCATTCCTTTACCTGTTTGGCTGCTCAACTATCTCCTCTACCTCTACTTATAAGGGACAAATAGACAGCATCTTCAATGCTTGCAAGCCCCAAAAATCTACTCAGTGCACTGTTATATCTACCAAGAATAACTCCCACTGAGTTTCTTTCTATCTTTGTTGTAATAGATAGATGAGCACTCTATTCTATTGAAATAGAAGTGAACACTTAGTAAATCTATGAAAATTCTCTTTATGATCTAGAAGGCACTAGGGAATGACACTTGGTTGATTCTACTTTCTCGATACTCTGTTAAGGAGTGCTCCACCTTTGACACCTATCATGGTCCACTTCCTCGATACTTTACAATTTTATCAAAACAAAACATATTGCATTCCTTGCTCAAGAAACTTTTAGGAAGGGATGGATGCACGTGGTAGTCTTTGCATGTTGACACTTGGCACTACCATAGTCCTTTGAAATAACATCTGGGACCCACCACAATCTTCATTCGGCAATTAGGCTCGAAGATGGTCTCTCAAAAATTGACACATGGTGATCTTCGCTACTCCTATGAAGATACGTGGCATCTTCTGCTTCTCCTTCTAGGGGTATGTGGCATCTTTCGTTGTCTCCAAGGATGGAGTAGAGAGGGACCTAGAGAGTGACACTTGGTAGCCTCCACTTCTTTATGGCACTTAAGCAAAATAAAATGATACCTTTCTATGTTGAACCAAAGCAATAAACCCCAGTGTTGAACCAAAGTCTCTTGAATGTTGACACGTGGTGACCTCTGCTACTTCTTCAAAAAGGTAGTTTAGGGCCTTCTGCGACTTCCACCTGGCGCTTTCTACTACACTTCACTTAACTCATTGAAAGTCTTTACTAAAAAATATAATGAATGTGGGTTGCCAAAATGAGATGTAGGCACTAACACGTGGTGCATTTCACTTAACTTCTATTAGATATGTGGCACATTCTATGGCCTTCCTAAAAGTTACAAAAAGGGCTTCAGAGGGTGCCAGCTAGTCGGCTCCATGTTTTGGAAAGCAACACTTGGGAGCTTCTTCTTGAATTCAATACTTAGGCCAAAAATGAAATGAAAGAAACAAAAAGGGAAAAAGGACCTATGCTTGGAGGGTGACACTTGGCAGCTTTCACTGCACTTCATCACTTAGGTAAAAATGAACCCACCTTCTACTTCAAAACTCTACCATGATGCCTAGGGTATGCAGGAACCAAAATTGTAGTGCTCAACCAAAAAAATTAAATACAATGTAGATTAAAAATTACTCTATAGTTACTAGTGACCTCCAAGACTTTTGAGCCTACTCAAAAAGAACTCGACTCCTGTTAGATCAAAATTGTGGAAATTATAGCTTCAAAAGAGCAATCTGGTAAATAGACCACTCATGGTCTGATAACCCTTGCTTGCTTTGCAATTCAATGAAATTTAGATCAAGGCTGATGATATCCTTGTTAAAAAGGGTGTGCAAGATCTAGACTATAGCTTTTAGTTTAAATTCTAGCCAGAAAATAGGAACGAAAATATTTTTAACCTCTGAGGCTGAGGAATCATCTCACAAGTTCTGGAAAATTGTTTGGTCCCTCTATTTGGCTAGCAGTAATGGTTTAATTTGGTCCACCATTAGCACCGTATTTGCATCCAAAAATAGGGAAGGAAGGCCCAATTGCACCAGATCTTCAATACGTTATCTCATTTTACAAATGCCTTCTTTCATGACTTTGAGACATTCTCTATAACTGCTGACTGTGGCATTGTGACTGAGCTCCTCATTAACCTATTTTATGGCAACCATTCTGTTAGGTATCCCTATGAATACCAATGTCACATCCATCATGTCATAGAGCTTCTATAGCAATGAATGGGAGTTTGTGACTCTTCTAGAGACCATGACCAGAGTGTTTTATAGTAACTCCTCCACCCTCTCACAAAATTATTGTGTATTGAGTAGGAAGGTGAGGAATGGCCTAAGCTAGATAATCTCCAAAGAGATTCTCTCCCATGCTGACTCATAGAGCTCCTTCACCAGTTGCATTACTCTGATACCTCTTGGCCTATTAGCCAGCTCAATTTTTAGTGCACCATCCTCTATTGCTCTACTTAGAACTGGGCTTGAAAAGCCACAGCCTTATTCTACTCCTCCAGTAGCCTTTATTGTGATTGGGTAACTTGTAGTTGAAGTCCTTTGACTCTTCCCTATAATGTTGCATTCTCCCACCTTAGGGCTATTACTACATCTTTTGCAAGTGTGATCTCTACCTTTAATGAATCATTTTGGGCTTGGACTGCCCATTGAGTCTAGAGGGAAACAATATCTTGCAACTATTTATGTAGACTAGCTATTTCATTATCTTTCATGTTTATTTCTTCAGCCAAACTGCTATAGTTTGCCTTTTCTATGGCCAAATTAGCCTCCATATTCTATAGTCTTTTTGATTTCTTCAAATAATCTTCTATGACCATAGAAGTGGATTTGGTCAGCAGCTCAACTCTATCTTGGGGCTTGAACAAGGACATGCCAATGTCCACAGCGTTCATCATTTAGTCCTCTAATTGCATTTACTCGCTCAGGTTAGCAATATTGGGTGACAAATGGGTCACCATCAACTGCTATTGGATGGGGTCAAATTGTGACCTCAAGTGTGGGATAGTTGGTGCCTTATTCTCTTTAATTATCTTCTTCTCTAACTAGGCCTCTCTTGCCCACTTAGTAGTGATGACCTGCGTTTAGAAGGTGGAAGGGGATGTAATATGTCCCCCTACAAAAGGATACCCTTATGGCATGCCATATTGGATAGCCATTAGCTAGGTAGGGGTGAGTTATAAGGGCATCTTTCTGGGAATGGAGGGGGAGAAATGGGGTAATGTTAGGGCCTAAGCTATCGATGATGGGGTGACTTGCAAAATGGGAATGGTAGTAGTGGTATGAGGGGTCATCTGGCTGGGTGGAGGCATCATGCTGATAGGGTGAGGAATAGATTTAGAGGGAGGAGGGGGAGTAATAGTTACCTAAGGGGAAGTTGTAGTGCTCTATGTTGGGCACTATGAAGGCTCCTCTTCCTCCTCTAAATCTAATTAGAACTGCACTCTCTTTCTCTTTTTGGGTGTCTCTACCTCTGGTTGCATTTGTCTACCTTTTGCCTCTGTTATTGCCAATGGTGCATGTGGAAAACCTAGGACTTTTGTCATTCCTGATGGTGGGGAGGCCTTTGGTGGTGATGACACCACACTCCTTTGTTGTTCTACAGTAGCTACAGCTTGCTTTGAAGTTTGTGGTTGCTAGCTTGGTCCTGCTTTAGCTTCTTGCTCTGCTCTGAGTGTCAACATTTGGCTTGTTTTTGGGCTAGATACAGGGGAAGGATGCCACTCATCCCAAAGCTCTTCCCATCTTTCATCTGAATTTATGCCTCCAAAAGCATGGGTGGTTTGGGAAATCTCCTACCTATATTTACAATAGGCCTTAATCTTCTCTGTGTCCCAACCTTTGTTCCTCAACATCCTTCTCAAACCAGAGGTCATCCTGACTTTGGGATCATAATCCCTTTATTTATCATAGAAGGTTTCCCATGGCCTATTTTATGGCATGGACAAATCTATCAGTTCAACATAGAGACCAAGGGCATCTTCAGTAGGGTTTTTCTTGGTCTCCCGAAAAGGGTGACCTTCATGTGCAATCCTGGCTCCAATTCTATTTGTCCTCACCATAGAATCTATGTAATCAGTTGGGTCATAAACCCATTTGTCCTTGACTAATAGGAACCCCAAGAAGGCCAGCTTCCTTAGCAGCACAATTTCAACTTCTCTGGCTTCTAGGCTTACATTGCCTGCCATCCATGGGAGATTGTACATTTTTCTCTTCTTCTTCCCAGAACCATACTCATCATCAACTAGAAATACCTTCTCAAAAAATTTTAGGGATGCTAACCTAAGAGTTAAGGTCTTTGGTAGCAACACTGGTTCTCCACAAAATCCATAAACCCTTATAATCATGTGATGGGACCCAAAATAGAAGTCACACAGGATTGGGCAACTGACCAAGAGGTTTGTAACACTTGGGAATAACCTATTTATGATAGGCTCAAGGCTAAGGCAATGAAGAATAGTGGTAATAAATGCTTCTCAAAAATCATATGGGTCACTAGTTCTTGATAAAACATGTGTCCATGCAGACACAAGAATGGTCCTTTGGGGGTCGAAAGCTGGGTCATACATATTTAGATTCATAAATTGGATGAAAAGGTTAGGATTCTAGTGCAGTAAGAGATGGAATAAAAAAGATGAATACCTGAATATCCCTTTTGACTTGAACTGGGTCAGCTGCTCCACCGTTGAGAAGGTGACGTGCTCAGAGAAGTCGAGTTGATATTCTTATGTTCTGTCGACCGTCTTCAACCTGAAAAGGATAGCCATTTGCTCTGCATATACTGTCATGTCATCCTTCATGCCAAAGATGAGAGCCATCATTGACAGTGCATCTTTGCTAGCTAGTGTGAATTTAGTTCTTGATGTAGGAAGCATGGGTATCATTGAATTGCCATCGGCCATTTGCAACTCAGACCTCAAAAACCTTGTCTAAGTGTTGATGTTCACCCACATCCTTTGCATCTTATTAATGGTGGGGAAGGTGGTGGTACTACCATATTGTAGGGCAAGCATGTCCATGATAGCTTGTGGGGTGACTTGCAGCATGAAGGGGCCTTGTTGGATGGTGTAAGATTGTGCATGGAACAAGTCCATGCATAATTTAATCACATCAGGGCATGGATGCATGGCTAGGACAATGAATTAAGCTAGTTGTGAGGTCCATATCCTTATTTCAAATGTCTCATATTGCCTTGCTCTAGCTCTTTGTAGACACCTTTGGTGTACTCCATCTCTTAGGTTCTTGTTGATGGCCCTTTGCAAGATTGAGTCTATGATTCCATCTGCATAATCCCTTACCTTTGAAGGGTCGCTAGTTTGACTGGTTCCCAAGGTTTTTGTTCTTGGATAGCTTCTCGATGGTTGTGTAGGAGCTATAGCATATGATTTACTAGTCAGTAACTTGTCGAGATATCCAGGTGTCCCTGATCTTTTTTGTGAAGATGACGCTCCCACCATCTCTATATCTCTTGTATAATACTTGGTATGAACCTTATGCAAGATAAAAACACGCTCGCTGAGACAAATTTTTACTAGTCACTAACAATCACAATGAGCAAGGTATTTTCATAGGAATGCTTGAGATTTTGTAAGCTTTAAAACTTGCTAAGGGATATTTATGGGCCTATCAAGTCCCAAATAGCATTAATTTTAGAATGACCATTAGAAAATCCTACTCAATCTTCAAGAAATAGTGAGGTGGACACACTATGCGGCACAAGGTACCTTGGAAATCTTGAATGATTTGGGGAAGCATTTAATGCAGAAAAATTTAAAATAATTAGAATTTCTAAGACACAACTCTATGTTTAAAATGCTTATTTTTATAAGAAAAGTGGGAAAATAATGGAAAATAAAACAATGCAAGAATGGGAAACTACCTAACTACATTAATTAAACATCCTTATTTCCCTCTAAAATCAAAAACAAACTTTCCAACATCTTCTTTATGACAAGCCAACTTATGTTGCCATACCAGTGATTACAATGGGTATATCCTTGATGAAATGTCCTCTGTGCTAGCCACACAGATTTGCCTACACTCAAATGAGTCTGAGTAAAATGTGTATTCAACACCCACAAACTCTTCTTGTCCTTGAAAGCTTGTCGAATATTAGTTCTTCATGCCATCATGTGTCATCAAGAAATTGATAGCTATTAGTTCTTCACTTTGTGCCTTTTGATATCCATTATCTTTCAGCTTATCTTCTTCAGATTCTAGCTTTATTTCATCATCATGTTCCTCGATGACTTCATTCTCTTGAAAGGATAAATCTAAAAGCTGGCATCCCTTCTGCATACTCAGTTGAGTCTTAAAGCTATCTTCTCTATATTCAGCCAGTTCACAACCTTCTTGAAGGATAGTGTCACCTGTCTCAATGACTAGGTCAATGGAGTGTCCGTGCTCCTCCATATCTTCTTGCAAAGTGTAGAAAAATTTCAAAAATGATCTCCTCCTCATCTGATGTTAGGGAAAAAGCTTACAACTTATCCTCTTGTTCATCAAATGGGGTGCCTATGGTGATTTCCTCCTCATCTGTACCCATAAAATCTTCTTGACCAACCATGAACTGAGCATACTCCTCTTCATACTTATTCACTTCCTCCAAGACATATTCTTCTCTGAAAAAGGATAAGGAGGAAGGTTGTGATGAGAAAAAAGAAGCTTCTTGAAGAATGGTGGAAGGGACTAGAGGGGAAAGTGAGGGTTTAGAGTCTTCTTCCCTAACTGCTATTATAGACTCTTCATTATTGGGGAAGTGACCTTGACAGGTTCAGCCTTGCTCATGAACAGGGGTGGTGTATGAATGGGTAGGTTGATACACTTGGTAAAGCTGTCTCTTGTGAATGCTCAGCTTCTCTTCTAGAACTGCAATCAATCCACACACATCTATCATCTCTTATGTAAGCCCTTGCCAATTTTCCCTTTCAACGGGATCCCACTCACTTTTAATTAGATTTACCACATCCCTTACTTGATGGATGACATGACCAAGAATTTCTTGGCCATATCCTCTTCTACTGTCAATCTCTAACACATATTTTTTAAATCCCAGTAATGCCTTTTTGAAGGTGAAAATAAGGGTAGGTTGGGCATGGGATGTGACATATTGGGGAGATTAGGCATAAGATTGGTATAGCTCATGACCATCTACATCCTTGTTACTTGACATGATCCTAGGAGAAGCTTGTTCTTGATTAAATATATAAGGAGAATAAGACTCATAGCTATGAGTAACAAAATTATATATACCAAAAGGGATTTCTTGATGATACCAAGACTGCTTGATCGGCTAATTTGACTCAGGGTCATTGTTGGTGTTGCTAAAAACCTCCAAAGGATAATTGGCCAAAGAACAAGCTAAAAATTCTTTAACTCCTTGAAAGATCTCTCCCACTAGGCATGCCAAAAATTGTTGATGATTTAAAATTGCACTTGATCTTAACCAATTAACAATGGGAAGTTTCAAACTGTGGGACAATGTGGCTTGAAACAACCTCCAAATTTTAGAGAAGCTGGTCTCTTCTTTTGTATTGAGTGTTGGGTAAAAGGGATAAGAGACTAAATAGAAATGCAAAATGCAAGAATTAAAACCTAACTATGGTGATGCACCTGAGTGTAATCATAATCCTAACCTAAGCACAATGAGACTATTATAGGATTCAATTACATTTTAGAGCAGACAAGTGCGTGATCAATGTAAAAGATTGGAATAACAAAAATAGAGGCTCGCAATAGGGAGTTCTTTTGCTAAGATACAAAAATGGTCAACAAAGGCATAGTGTTTGATCTTCTTAATAAAATCTTCCAATCACATAAGAGGCACAAAAATCATGTATAGTTATGTAAACCTTCAAACTCAAGAAAACGAGACAAAAGCAAATGACATTTCTAATCACAACTTCAAAAAATCTATAGTATAGACTACTTTGCAAATGACATAAATAACACCAACCAAGGCATGGAGTTCAATCTTATTAATTCATTTAGCCACATAAAAGGCACAAAAACATGCACAGTTACAAAAACTTTACAACTCATGAAAATTAAGACAAGAGCAAATGATATTAATGGTCAAAATTCTAGAAAGTCTAAAACTATGGAAATCTCCCCCCTTTTTCTTGATTTTACAATTCCTCTTATATAGCCTCAAATGTCTCCTTACATCACTCTCTTTCCCATGCAATTCTACTCCATCCTTCACTCAAAGGGGAAAAAATATATGACGCATTCAATGCCTTGGATGCATCTTGGTCTTATTAAGAACTGCCCTGACTATAGCATGGCAATCCATGTCTAGTACCTCCATGCCTAAAATTCTTCATTCCATCACCTGTTTGGCTGCTCAGCTATCTCCTCTACCTCTGCTTATATGGGACAAATAGATGGCATCTTCAATGCTTGCAATCCTTAAAAATCTACCTGGTGCACTGTTCTATCTACCAAGAATAACTCCCACTGAGTTTCTTTCCATCTTTGTTGTAACAGATAGACGGGCACTCTGTTCTATTGAAATGGAAGAGGACACTTAGTCAATCTATGAAAATTCTCTTTATGATCTAGAAGGCACCAGAGAATGATACTTGGCCGATTCCACTTTCTTTATACTCTGTTCAGGAACGCTCTACCTTCGACACCTGTCATAGTCCACTTCCTCGATACTTTGCAGTTTTATCAAAATAAAACTTATTGCATTCCTTACTCAGGCAACTTTTACAAAGGGATGGATTATGTGGCAGTCTTTGCATGTTGACACTCGGTGCTTCCATAGTCCTTTAAAATAACATTGAAGACCCACCACAATCTTCATTCAACAATTAGGCTTGAAGATGGTCTCTCAAAAATTGACATGTGGTGATCTCTACTGCTCCTAAGAAGATACGTGGCATCTTCCACTTCTCCTTTTGGGGGTATATGGCATCTTTCATTGTCTCCAGGGATGGATTAGAGAGGGACCCAGAGAGTGACACTTGGTAGCCTCTGCTTATTTATGGAACTTAACCAAAATAAAATGATACCTTTTTGCATTGAACCAAAGCATTGAATCTTGGCATTGAACCAAAGTCTCTCAGAAGTTTACATGTGGTGACCTCCACTACTTCTTCAAAAAGGTAGTTCAAGGCCTTCCATGACTGCCACCTGGCACTTTCTACTACACTTCACTTAACTCATTGAAAGTCTTTGATGAAAAATAGAATGAATACGGGTTGGCAAAATGAGATGCGAGCACTGACACATGGTGCATTCTGCTTAATTGCTATTGGATACATGGCGCATTCCATGGCCTTCTTGAAAGTTACAAAAAGGGCTTCGAAGGGCACCAACTGGTCAGCTCTGTGTTTCAAAAAGTGACACTTGGTAGCTTCTGCTTGAATTTAATACTTAGGCCAAAAATAAAACAAAAGAAAGAAAAAGGGAAAAAGGACCCGTGCTTAAAGGGTGACACTTAGCAACTTCCACTACACTTCGTCACTTAGGCAAAAATGAACCCACCCTCTACTTCAAAACTCTACCGTGATGCCTAAGGTATGCAGGAACTAAAATTGTAGTGCTTGACTAAAAAAATTAAATACGACATAGAGTAAAAATTACTCTACAGTAGGATCACAAGCTTTTCGTAAGTGCACATGTTTAAATGATTTTTCATTTTTGTTTAAAATTAATTTCGTAACAATTATTTAAATGTGTTTTATGTTAATTTCATAATAATCCTTATATTTTAATAGGGTTAGCTTCAAGCTAGCTATGAGCATAGGGCCTATATTCAGACCTTGGAGCAATCAAAGGCATTAGAGGGGTCTCCATCTACTATTAGGGAATCCAAAGGAGATTCTTCTTCAATGAAGGCAAAGAGAGGGATGATATTTGATGAATAGGATGACTTACACATGAGATGTCCTTTTTTGTATGTCTATATGGTAATTAATGCATTTTTGGAATTGTATATGCACATATGACATTCAACCAACATTAGATACTATGTTTGTAGATGTAATTTTTTGTATGCCTATCATAATAATATATGTATTATTGACATTGGACACATGTGCCTATATTATATGCCTATCATGGCAATCTATAAATTTATATTTAGTTTTTATTTCATTGTGTGTTATTGTAAAGTGTTATTTTGATCTTCCAAATTATTATCTATCGGATCTCATTTTTAATGTTGTACACACAAATGAGGATTAAAAAATTATTATTATCAATGTTATAAATCTCAGATCTCCCATAGTTTTTTAAATTAAAGTTTTTATTTCATTATGTGTAGTGGAAATAACTAATGACACTCTTATCACTTAGGCTTAATGGCCTTCTTCTCTTTGTACCTAATTCTTGTATACTTTGGAGACACTTATTAGTGTCTTTAGATGTCTTAAAAACCTCTCACACTCATTATCTAACTCATTTCATACATTCCATTTGCAAACATCCTCACTTTTTCACTATCTTCTCACTAAGCAATCCTCTTAGGTTGCCAATACCAAAACTTTATATAGGTCTCAAGGAGTTAGTATTATGTCATAGATGTTCTTACATGGTCAAATCATACCTGACTTAACTGATTACAAGCTCTCAAACACACTTCAACATTCAATTCCACATATAAGGCACAACAAGGCACCCTACAGGGCCTGTGAAAATAACCTGAAGTATTCCTATATCAAAAAAAAATTATTTTTAGCAACAATATGAATATATATTTAATGATAATAAATTATACATAATGAAAAATATTTAATGATAATAAATTATACATAATGAAATGATTAGAGCTCACTTGAACCCATTAAAGTCATACAATTCTCATACTTTTCCAAGTGTTCTTTCCCTATTAACCAAAAATTTCTATGAATAGTAGAATTTAGTTGAGCACCATGACACATGTTATCATTATACCATTCAACCATATTTTTTGCATCCATCAAATTAACACATTCTTCAAATTTCAACTCCTCCCTTGTAATATCTCTTTTTACACATGATCCCCTTTTCCATGGTCAACATCAGTGAAACTCCAAATTTGTTCTACAATAGTGTTAATGTGCATCCTTCTCAACCAATAAAACATCCAAGAATTTTTAAATTATAATGTACAATTTCTTGACCAAATGTAATTTTGATTGAAAATAATGTTCCTCTGACTCAATTGTTCATATAAATTCTAAGAACAACCTTGCACATACTCTAAACAATGTGATCTATTATCACTGATATACAAATGGTAATCCCTTAATATTTTTTATTATTTCTCTGTATTATCAAGTGCATGCATGAGTATTATATGCACAAATATGGAAACTTTTGATGAGTTGTAATGTTATGATTGCAATTCCATTCAGGGTTTGAAAGTGTAATTCTCAACAAAATCAACTATTAAAATAATAAAACCAAGTGGTACATCCTTGTATATCTTGATATGTTCATCCAACCATCTATCCCTGTGTGTGTGCCTTGCATACTCATAAATATCCATTTCCCTAAATTTAACTAAAAATCTAGAAATAAATATCTTTTTTGTAATAATCTCATAACCTTTAGATTCTTTACTATATTTTACATGATAAGTCACTGATTTATATTTTCTTAAACCAACTGATTCCTATCTAATTGCAATTGTAATCTCCTCATGCATACATTTTTTTTAAATTTGGCAATCCACCAAAAATGCTGCAATTTATATTTAAAGATGATTTGTTGTAAAATAATTACCCATTCAGTCTTTTATAGAATATAGTTGGAATAAATTCTGTAGCTAATTATGGTGGTAATTCAATGCCACACTCCTAAAAAATGTTAGTATGAAAAGTATAATGAATATGGTGAAAAACATCATAGTGTATTTAAAATTCAACATGTTGCCTACAACAAGTGGTGCATGTGTGATTTACTTTCATTGGGAAAAACTCTTATATTTTCCTTACAAAATTTAGCAAGTAACTCTTTGAGAGTATTGGCTATAGCCTTGTCCTTTCATGGAAGTCTACCAAAGAATGCCCATAGCTCATTGGTATTAGGTTCATTAAGTATTTCATGTCTTGAAATTGCTTTCATTAATGTTTTTCTATTTATATCAAGTGTTTGGCTTGTTTTTTATTTTAATCATTTTTTTCCTATTTTAGTACTTACTGCACAAGTTGTCATTATACATTAGGTAACATTACAATCTTTGTTTCCTGATCTCAGGCCTATAGTATGATATGCATCATGTAGATTTTCAATAATTTCATAATTTTTATCATCCATGTTAGATGATCTTAGTCCTAATGTGTACATTAAAGGACTCATCTTAACACATTTTATAAATAAAACAAATAATTGACATCTTTGACTATCATACTCCAAATTATGAAAGAAAATATCCCAAATTTGTTGAGCCAGTCTTCTTGAATGGTGATCAGACATTTTTATGCATAATTGTTGGAGGTGTTGGTAATAGTGGAATTTGTTGAGAGGGTGTTTCAAAACCATTATTACTTTCATTATTTAGAGGTGGGATGACATTTTTTTCATAATTAATTTCTTCATTATATGTTTTCATGAAATTTTCTTGATGGTTAATTTCATCATTATATTTTTCCATAAAATTTTAATCATTCATGGGGGGTGAAGCATCATACATAGACTCATCATCAACAAAATCAAAAACTTGGAACTTTGAATGTGAAGTGCCAACATTAAATAATTCATTATTTTCATTTTCATTATTATTCATTACATTATGGTCAATTTCATTATTATTCATTTCATTATGGTCAATTTCAATATTATTCAATTGTTATAGTCAATTTCATCATTGTTTAATTTATTATCATCAATTGGTTCATTATCTATGGCATTTAGTTCATTAGGATTAGGGTTTGTACCTTGTCTACCACAAAGTTCTTGCATTTGTATCTTGTGTTTCTCTCTCAAATATTCTAATTCCTCTGGTGCTTTGTTCTTTAAAAACTTTCTCTTCCTCTTCAAACGTTATCCAAAACCCATCAAAAGTAATAATTGATAACTTTTTAAAAGTGGGGTTAAGTAGACAAGTACGTAGATCTCACTGAAGTATGTAAATTTTTTTTTTTGGATATAAGTCTCAATTTAAGTTAAAAATAGTCATTGATAAGTGTGTTTAATCTAAAATAATAATAATGTGGTCATGTTATTACATAACATAATCAAATTATGTGTTGTATAATGTTTTGGCCCATCCAACCCATTGAGAAGCTTATATCGACAATAAGATGATTGTGTTATGTAATAACATGATTGTGTTATTGTCATTAAAGATTTAGGGTTGGTAATTGGCAATGAGAAGTGAGTGTTGCCTATGTTAAGAATAACACAATCATGTTATTAAGTAATGCAATCATGTTATACTTAATATACATAAGAGATTAGGGATTAGGGATTAAGGCATTAATGTATAAGGTTTATGGATTAGGGATTACGGATTAGGGATTACAATTTTATGTTTTAGGGTTTAGGGATTATGGATTAGGGGATGTAGGGTTTGGGTTTAAAGGTGTATATAAGTTCTAATCACTATATGCCATGTGCAAACCTAATTTCTACTACAAAGGATGTTAATTGGGACTAAATTGATTGGTAAATAGGGAAAGTTTTTGGTTTACAATTTAGGGTATACTCTTTAGGGCTTATGTTTAGGATACATATCATCAATTAAAAAGATATAATTCTTGGTCTAAATGATGTTAATTTGGGCTAAAATGATTGGTTTAAGGATTAAAGAGTTTATATTTATGGTTTTGAGTTTAGGGATTATGAACTTTAAGCATTAGAGCTTGGGGTATATGTTTTAGTGTATATAAGGTATAATCACAATGGTGATTATGGAAAATTAGAGTTGATCAACCCCCAAATCACATTTTATAGTCATGTAATTAGGCTGAAGTGGCTTGAAATATCCCTAATTTACTTCAGATGCACAACTAGGTTGAATGTGATTTTGGGGTCAATTATCCCCCACATGATCAAAAATTGATCCTACAAAGTCAATTGTGGTAATGGGTGATGCAATATTA
This sequence comes from Torreya grandis, assembly GCA_037957365.1. NCBI lineage: Eukaryota > Viridiplantae > Streptophyta > Pinopsida > Cupressales > Taxaceae > Torreya > Torreya grandis. Next base: position 6,449,548 of record JARHVA010000160.1, on the reverse strand, counting down.
ACCAAGTTCATCCCTATGAACCTAGTTCTTACTATATATATAAAGGATGTTAATTGGAGTTAAATTTATTAGTTTAAGGTTTAGAGTTTATAATTTAAAGGGTTTGAGGTTTAGGGCTTATGTATTAGGGTTTAACATAAGTGGTATAGGGTTTAGGTTTAAAGTTAAATGGTATAGGGTAACACAGGGTTTCATATATTAGATATAGCATCTAATCACTAAGGTAATTAAAGAACATTTGAGCTACTTGTGACATCTATTTATGATTTGATTACTTCATGTTTGCATTTCTAATAAAAGTAAGGTAAATTATGATATGTACATGTTTCATATATGTTATACAATTGATTGAGCCATAAATTTGGTTTACAGGCTCAATTTTATCCATATCACATAGGGAATTGCACAAACTAACTAATTGGATCCATTAATGATAGAAGATAAATCTTTTGATTTTTCCCCACATCATATCTTGTTATTAAAGTGGTTTCAATTAGCCTCATCTTCCTCCTTGATTAAAATAATCAATTAAATCCTCCTCTTTGGTTAATTAGGTTGAAGGGGCTTGAAATAACCCTAATTTACTAAATAGATGCACAACTAGATTGGTACTCCAAAGGCTTTAGCCATAGGATTAAAAAGTGAATTTTATGACATCTCATGATAAAATCAGTTATATCATATAAGGCATGTATGTTTATGTCATTAATAGGAATTAGGGCATAGGGTTTATAATTTATGTCTTAGGGATTATGGCAATGGGTTTAGGTTTAAGGAACTATATATTAATGTCTAATTGCTAGATATGTCATGTGCTCAAACCTAATTATTACTACAAAGAATGTTAATTGACACTAAATTAAAGTTGGTATATAGGGAAAGTTTATGGTTTACAATTTAGGGTATTGTTTAGGGTTTATGGTTTACAACTTCTAGGTTTTAATTTATATACATGGTTTAGGGTACATAGGGTAAATTGTAAAGATGATTGAGGATAATTTGAATCACTTGGACCCATTTTTCAATATATAATGTGTTTTTGGGTTGTCATTATACCATGGATGTCATTGTGTAGATTGAGTGAATTAGTCAAATGGGGTAATAAGTCATGTGATTTATGCCCAACTAAGCCATATGAACTTAATTCTTACTCTAAATGATGTTAATTTGGGCTAAAATGATTGGTTTAAGGTTTAAAGAGTTTATATTTATGGTTTAGAGTTTAGGGATTAAGAAATTTAGGGATTAGGGCTTAGGGTATAGGTTTTAGGTTATATAAGGTACAATCATGATGGTGATTGGGAAAATTTTGAGCTCCTTAAAAGTAGATTTTTAGTATTAAAGAATGTGAATTTGGGATCAATTATCACCCACATCATCACAGATTGAGCTTATAAATTCAATTATGGTAATGAATGATGTAATTTTAACAAAACTCATCCCTGTGAACCTCATTATTACTATATATATATATATATATATATATAAAGGATTTTAATTGGGGCTAAATTGATCCTAGGGGCCTACTAAGCCTCATTGTAAGGAATTTCATCCACATGATATCAATTGGGGATACAAGTGCTCACCATACTATAAAAATAAGTATTTTTTCAATGATAAGCAATTTGGTCCAAAGGAGCTATGTGTAAGGAATTAAATTCATATATAATGGAAATTGGGGCTTACTTATCCCTAACTATATATCATATTGAACCAATTAAGTATTCAGTTCCAAATGATACATAATTAGGGTCAATCGAGGCTCGCATAAGGAATTGTGTCAACTTAATTTTAATTAGGGCCCTAATACACACCTTATTCAAATAATTAAGTGTTTGATTGAATATAATATTAAATTACAACCAATTTAACCCTATGTAAGGAATTACATCCATTTAATAATAATTGGGATTCTGATTATGTATAAAATTCAACTAAAAGAATATTTTATTTAATATAATATATCAAATTTAGTCTAAACAATCCTTGTGTAAGAAGTTTCATCCTTCTACTATCAAAAAGGGGCTCTATTGGTCCCAAATATATAGCATATTGAATCAACCAAGTATTTAGTTTAGTTAAATATGAAATTATGGGACCAAGGCTCATGCAAGTAATTGAATACATATAATGTCAATTACAACTTTGTTATCCCCAACTGTAAACTATATCCAACTAATCTTTTATTTAGTTTTATTTTATACATAATTAGGGAAAACTTAGCCCCATGAAAGTAATTTTGTCCATATAATGTTCCAGCTGGGTTCCATTAGCCCTGATTGCACACCATATTAAACCAATTGAGTATTTAGGTTCAATATGATATGCAATTGGGACCACTCAATCCCAAAGAAAGGAATTACACCCATATAATGTCATTTGGGGCTCTAATTACACCATGTTAAAAAAATTGATATTTTTTCAATACTATACACAATTGAGGACAACCAAGTCCTATATAATTAACTGCTTCCACCTAGAATATCAATCAAGTCATTTTTCACCCCATATAACCAAGTGTGTCCATCTATTGTCCATTGTGAATATTTTTCCCTAGTTATAGATCATATTTAACCAATTTATTATTTTCTTCAATATAATCTATAACTAAGAGTAATTGGTCCCCATGCAAGGAATTCTTTCAATATAATATCAATTAGGGCTTTGATAACACACCATATTAAACTAATTAAATATTTAGTTCAATCTAATATAAAATTAGGGTTAAATGAGCCTTGATAAAGGAATTATGTCCATATAATATCAATTGGGTCTATAATTTCATGCCATATTATAAAAAACCAAGTATTTAGTTTAGTTTGATACGTAATTGAGGCCAACCAATCCCCATCTAAGGAAATATGTCCATCTAATGTTAATTTGGGATCTATTGGCTCGATTACACACCATATAGGGATCAAAGGAATAATAAATTGATTCATAGGTTGATACATCTCCAATTATCATTCCATGCTATCAATTCTTGAAAAGAACATTAGTCCCAAACAACAATCTTAACCAACCAATATTTGATCTTAAGACTACAAGGCCTAATGGCTCCTCTTCGGTTTTTAGGGTGTTGAAAATATGTAAAGTGATTACATTATTCAATTCCCGTATATTACTTTACATTATATATTAACATATTAATATATTATAATATACAATATATATTATTATTATTATATATAATATTATAATATCATAATATATATTTTTAATATTGTTAAACTCTTTTATAGAATATAATTAGAATTATAAATCAGAGAACCATTTTTGTGAGTCAGAGATATAAATCAAGAAAGAAGAATATTTTATAAAAATCAAAGCTTCAAATTGGAACAAGGGAAAAACTGGGAACCAATCCCTAATAAACAGGTAGATAATAAAATGACATAAAGACAACCAAAACTCCAAAAGACAAAAAAAGGGAATTAACCACAAAGAGGACATGCTACAAAACCACCATATATGGCAAAGTACCAAAGATAGAAGAATCACAAAAATAAAAATTAGGACAATGAATAATCCTTCAATAAATAAAAACTGAAACTAGACCCAAATAAAACCTACAATATTGAATGTCAAGGATCATCCACAAGTAGAAAGGCTTCTCCTTGAAGAGAAATTATCCAACATCTTCTAGCACCTATTTCAAATAATTTATGCCTCTGATTTGCATCCTCTACATCTCACTAACATTCTTACATTGACCTTTTGTTTCCCTTTAAAATGAAAAGAACTGACTAACCTTAAAGACATGTCCTCTAAAGGAGTCTTCACCAATATATCATATTATAATAATAAATATAATTATTATATAATATAATATTATCAAATCTTGATTTTTAACCACATAATAATAATAATAATAATAATAATAATAATAATAATAATAATAATAATAATAATAATCATAATAATAATAATAATAATAATATTTGATACCCCCGTGTAAGATTTAAAAAATACCAAAACCAAATTATTTGTATGTGGTATTAAAAAAGGGAAATAGTATAATAGACAAGCCATTTTAATAGTTGTATATTTTGTATTTGTACAACTTTATCTCATCTTATTATTTACCCATGCTTAACTGTAATACTAGCATAAATTTAACTAAGTGAAATTTAATTTAATTTAAATTAAATATAAATATAAATATTCACAAGAGGTCAAGTATGGTTTGGACCAAAGAATATATTACTTAAAATGGGTATCATAAGAGAATACCAAGAATAACCAAGAATATATTACTTAAAATAGGTATAATAAGAGAATATAAAAAATATCTTTAAAAATATATAAAAGAGAAATAAAATTAAAAATAAATGACAAAATTTCAAAAAAGGGAGAAAGCATGAAATTTTCAAACCAATAATATATTCATTGTCTTAAAAATTTGTGCCAAATTATCTATAAAAGAAAAATAAATAAACAATATAGATTCATTCCAATCTATTTGGAATAAATCTATACCATTGCATACCTTAGTGTTTTTTTGCTGAGAGTCCTAGGGACCCTTGGGAATGGCAAGGCAAGGGTGAGGGATTTTAAGATTTTGCAGTCCAATAAAATAGCATTTGTGCAAATGTAATGCCAATGTCACTGTTATGTCCTTTACTTTTCTTTTTTGGGTGATTGAACTTCAGCGTCAACCTCAGCCTTCTAATGTTATGCTTGAGGATATTAATGTTCATGTCCCAAGACTTAATATATAATGCCATATTATCAACATATGTCAAATTTTATGACATACTATTTTGAATAATGTAATGTTGTTGTGTAATGTTTGGATCCTCAATGAGATGAAAATTGTTTCATACACTCATTGGATCAACTATGTGCTTTTGTTATAGATCAACTATATGCTTTTATTGTGACAGTTCTTCGCTATTTTGATCAATTATATCAAACACTACCATGTGGAATAAATTTGTTAATCTCTTATGCATTGTTGCGCTGTGATTTGTTATGTGTCATATTTATTTAATAAAATTTTGTTGGTGATGTTAGTTATAGGGAAAACATAATGAATTACAAAACAAGTAATAAATTTTTGAAACAAGCAGTCCTAATGCAAATTAAAGATGAAGACAAAATTTTCTATGTTGTGCTAATATTTATCTAAATGAGTTATCCTAGTGATAGTCCTATGTGGTGGAGGCAATATGCTCACCAAAAACTATTCTAAATGTCGGTACAACTGTAAATTACTTTGCAATGTTTTTGTGTGGAGATTAAGTTTCAAGAGAGCTTATTCAAGATCTTAATTAAAAAAAAATACCTTAGATAATTTCATGGAAAGATCCACTTCTAAATTATAATGAAAGACATACATTTTTAAAATGTCACCTCAACTAATATAAATACTTCTTTGGAGGTGTAAAGTTTTTGATTTCCAAGTCCACTTTTATTTAGTTAAGATGCATTTATAAATTAAAATTTATCTCCATCTTTTAAATTGACTTTACACGTCTTGAAAGGGTCAAGTTAAGGGTTGGACAATAGTGATGTTTCTACACATGGCCATACATTTTTTTAAGGTAGGTCTTTATGTTGAATTTCTTCCTTTCATGTAAAAATAAAATTTCAAGTGTATAAAGGTTGTGAGACTGAAAATTACACCTCAAAGAAACTACAATGTTAATCAATCATGAAGTTCATTTTGCAACAAATCCTCTTTGTGTGTTGTAGAATCTATATACGATTCCATGTTTTAAGGTTTTTTGGTATATTAAAAAATATCCTACAAATTATTTGATTTTGTAAGATATTTGTTTACCAAGGAACATATGTTTGCAAGAATATTTAATGAATCATATAGTGTTAATGTTATAAATTAGTATTGGATTTCTATTTTTTACTACAATTGAGGGAAGTTATATTTAAATATCTATTAGATGCTATCAGTATATTATGGATTGATTTGATATTTTATTCTGTAGATAAATTTTCACTTCATTCATATTCATTCAACACCCAGTTAGCTGATGTTTATTTTGGATGTCACAATCATCAAAATATTTCTTTTTATTTGCATTTACAATTTTTTTGCTTTGCTTCACCAAATATAACCTATTAATAATTGCTCCCCCACAATTACATTTTTAATGGAATTCAAGGCCTCTTTATATTTTTTTTGAGAAAACTCTCAAACACAATCCCAACATTGATCCCTTGTTTCAAAATGGCATACGAATTACTCCAGAATAACAAGGCATTGAAGTTGTGTTATATAAAATAGAAATTTGAATGGGGAAGGAATGGAGCTATAATGTATTTTCTACACATGACCATATAACTTGACATCCCTCATATTACATAAATTAAAATTTTGGAAGTGCATTTTTTGTATATATTTATATATAGGATGAACTTGATTTTCATACAATCAACACATTATGTGACCCATATGATGTTTTCAAAGGTACATGAGAGATTAAGATTCAAGATCTAACCAAATTTGATAGCATTGATAAAACAAAGCAATATTTGTGCCCTCATATATTCTATTATAAACTTGGAAGATGAACTCAATGAAACCTCATCCCCTCATCCTAATTCTTATACTTCTAGTGAATCTGGGTAAGTAGATACATGTGAAGCCTATAAAAACATTGAGTACAACATGAAAACTATGAAAGATGAAACCATTTATCATACACTACTTGATATCCATAGTTACCATAGGTAAAATATAAAACAATGTTAAAATTCATCACAATATAAGGATTTAAAATTTTTGATTAATAGTGTCATTCTCAACATTATTCCTTAGAATGAAAGCATAGAATCTTTAGATTAATAATTGTGTCATTAACACACATACCATCTCCATCTCCATCAAACATATATTCCTTTGGACTATAAATTCATGTGTATACATTATTGAATCAATTTGTTTAACCAATTAGCTACCATTTAGCTCAATGGTATCTATATTATACATTGTTGTCTATAACTCTTAATATTATTGCTACCTAATCAAAGCTAACAATGGTAGGAGGGAGAATCATAATGAATGGGGTATACTCTTGATAATTTATTTAACTTTTTATATAGTGCATATGGTCTAGGGTAGTGGTGAATAGGTGATAACAATGTTCTATGCTAGAATTTTTTCTTTTGAAAGTAAATCAAAACTCACATAATATTGCTTCATAGTAAATGTGTTAAATACTAGGTCATATTTTAATTGACCTTCTCATCAATTCCCTATAATTAATTAATTTTATATATATGTATATATATATATATATATGTATATATATATATATATACATACATATATATATATATAAAGTGAAATAGATCCATTCCCTTGTCCTATTGATTTAGTGCCATTTTAGAATGTGAGACATGTAAATTTTATGTAAAATTAGCAAGTTGATATTTACCTAATTTTATCCTTCCTAAAATAATTTCCAAAAGTTTATCATATATAGAGGAGCCTCCAAAGCAACAACTATGTTAGACACCTTGAGACTCACCTTTTAATAACTCAGGGTTGAGGCATACAAACAATGAGATATGCATTATCTACAATTTTCATGTGTGGATGGATTACAATTAAATATAATGGGGATTCATGAACCCTAATATGTCATGTTATGTTACATGAGCTTCAAAATTTGAATGTGCATGTCCCTATCAAAATGCATTGCTATAAATCAAAATAATAATTACAAAGTGATCATGATAGAGACCCCTCTAGTCCATCCATTAGACAACATCCATATTTCCTAATTTTAGCATTTCTTCTCAGTGTATAGTGACATTGTAAGTTTATCAGCCACACCATCAAAGTCACAGAGATGTTTATCCTCTTTTTTGGAGTTAAGGTAAAACTCAAGCCTTTACATTATTTATTATTGTTTACACATATCAAATATTGACATTCTTTCAAAAAATAGTTTTTATATACATTCATTGCTTGTCTTAAAAAAAGAGTCATATTTTATTACTTGTCTAGATATATTATTTACTTGTCTTCAATAAATGAGTGTGTGTGTGTGTGTGTGTGTGTCTATGCAAAGGGTGTTATACAGACAAGAAAAATGTAGGGAATTATATATATATATATATATATGTATATATATATATATATATGTATATATATATATATATATGTATGTATGTATATATACATATATATATATATATGTATGTATATATATATACATATATATATATATATATATGTATGTATGTATATATATATACATATATATATATATGTATGTATATATATATACATATATATATATATGTATGTATATATATATACATATATATATATATATATGTATATATATACATATATATATATATATATATATATAAAATTCCCTACATTTTTCTTGTCTGTATAACATCCTTTGCATTATGTATAATGGTCTATTATTGTCCATCCTACTACATAGATTTTTATTGTGCATCTGATTAAAGGAAAGAAATTAATGAACCTACATCTCATCATAATATAATGTTTGTGTTTGTTTAATAATAAACATAAGTGTAAAAATAAAGGAACCAATGAGCCTATCAAGAGGAAATTGGTTGACATTTTGAGTGTAGATTGTGATGAAAACAATCAAACTTTAGGTGACATTCCTTCATAGTAAAATATGTCTATTTTTTTTGTTAGTGACATATAATTACTAAATCTCCATTATTTTGCTTATCTATAGCTTCCAAGATGCCCAATCCCATTCCCCCAAGCAATTTGGTGGACTAATATGAAAGCATTGAATAAATGAATGTAAAGGTGGATGAGGACCTTTTAGAATGAAAAATAATCAATTTGAAGAGTAGGTTTAATGTATTGAAGAAATGGGAAATGGTTAGAAAAGATAGGGAGGACAACCTAAAATAAATCATTGAAGGAATTAATACAAACATATCTTCTCTAACAAATGAGAATAAGGAGATAAAACTTTGTATTAAACCTATAAGGAAAGAAAATCTACATGATTAAATGTGACTTGAGGATCAACATGAATCACTATGAGTATATGAAGCTATTACAAGTGATAGGGATATTGCTTTGGAAGTATAGTATTATGGGAATGTAAGACAAAAAAAATTATATGAGGAAAAGAACAGAGTATGGAAAACATCATTGTGCATTGCATGACTTACCAAACAAATCTTCCCACCACATCCATACTTCCTAACTCTAATGATGATAACAATGATCATCATTAGTGTGTTACTTTATTTTGGTTCATTTCACTATAGTTGTTTATTTTTACATATATATAGTTTCTTCCTTGATTGTGAACTCGTGTGTGTGTTTTATATACATATATAGATGTGTGTATGTATTATATATAAATACATATATGTATGTATATAGAATACATACATATATGTATGTATTACACACACACACACACACACACACACACCTATGTATATACATACATATGCATATGTATATGTATATACTTACATACACTCATACATATTTCATTCTATTTTGTGAAAATTTCAAAATATGAACGTCTCATAATAATGTGAATTTTAAAAAATTTCACTATACTATGTGTGTTGAATTGATTAATTAAAATTATTTTCTTAATTTTTCTTCCCATTACTCAAATACAAAGACTTAGAGAAAATAATTAAATATTTTCAACAAATCATGGATTTTAGATGTTAAAAACATTATTTGTTTGAAGATTTGAGTCAATAATACTTTCAAAGAACAACCAAGTGATGAAATTAGTTGTGAATCTTTACACATTTTTATATTTCCATCAATTTTTATGTTCTTCCACATGTCAAGCATTGAGTTTTACAATGATTCAATATTTCAAAATGAATTTGACATGTTCATTTTTTGGTGGTGTACACATGCAAATCACCATATTCTCTACAAAATATCTTAAACATCATAAACTAGTCCTATAAGCATCTTATACACATTCTAAAGGATGTGCATAGGGATGAATCACATCACCATTATTAAAAATTAACCTTTTTTGAAACTTATTACAACCATTTTTGACAATCTTCTCAAGGAAATTAAAACTTATTCTATAAACTGGAAGAGTGAGAATTATGTTGTCTATCAATCCATAGATCTTGAGAATTTGGGGATCATTGGGGTCATCCAAATTATCGACAACATTTTCATTTAAAATAAAATCACCATTTTGAAGAGTAGGTTAGATGTATGTAAGAAATGGGAAATGGTTATCAAATATAGAGAGGACAACATAAAGGAAATCATTGAAGGAATTAATACAAACATATCTTCTCTAACAAATTAGAATAAAGAGCTAAAAGTTTGTATTGAATGTATAAGGAAAGAAAAACTATAGGCTTAGATGTGTCTTGAGGATCAAAATGCATCATTGGGAGTATATGAATCTAATGCAAGCATTAGGGCTATTGCTTTGGAATTAGAGTAATGTAAGACAAAAGAAAATTAATGAGGAATAGAATATAGTATGGAAAAAAAATGTGCATTGCATGACTTACCCAAAAAATCCTCCCACCACATCCACACTTCCTAAATCCAATAATGATAGCAATGATCATAATTAGTGTTTTCCTTTATTGTGGTTCATTTCACTATAGTTATTTATTTTTACATATATAGTGTCTTCCTTGACTTTGAATTCTCGTGTGTGTGTGTGTGTGTGTGTGTGTAGCAATCCATAGATCTTGAGAATTTGGGGATCATTGGGGTCATCCAAATTATTGAAAACATTTTCATTTAAAATAAAATCACCAACATTATTTCAAGGTCAACAAATTGTTATTGACATCATCCTAAATAAGCTATAAATAGATGCTTGTCAATAACCATATGAAAATCCATGAAAATCATTTACAAATTCAATAAAATACGGACAAATAATAAATAGTACACAAAAAATACTTACATGGACATCAAAATTACTAGTTGAATAAAATGGAACATTACTTCTCAAAGAAAATTCATTTCTAAATTTCTTTCTCAAATCACTAACTTTCAATATGTGCTTGCACACATGACTTTGGGTTGAACACATGCATTCACACATTGAATTAGACTAACTTGCCATTCTAACCTTGTAAAATGTTTATTCTTTTCTTTGTATTATCACCCATGCCACATCAATGTTAATCTCACTAAACACCACATCACCATCAGAGATGATTTGTGATTTTATCCATGACTTGTTCCCTATTTGCTCAAGCTTGAAGTTCTTATAAGACCCATTCTCCTTACACATTTCACTCCACCAATAATATAAAAATACAACAATCACAAAATTATTCACCAACCAATCCACTCTTTGATGGGAAGAAACCTTTATTCCATTTTAAAATATTTGCTTTAAATGAGAGTCATATAATTCCATGGTAGCATTTTTCTCTTCACCCATAAGGGGAATTGTATGAAATCATCCTACCCACATGCCAATATGGTGGAGCCATTGATCTTTATAATAGTTGATGCAAACTTCTTGAGATGCATGTTTTTCCATGAATAGATTCATGTCACAAACCATTGCATGGTGTTATAATGTGCAATATTTTGTGAGGGGTAAATATTAGCAAGAAAAAGAGAAGCAATGATTGAGCTATTTATAAGGGGGGATATGAAATTTCAACACATAATGTGTCATAAATTCATGATAATATGTTAGTGTGAAGGTATCAAGATTTTCCAAATGACAAATATCTAATTCCTTGATCAACAAGTAGAGCTAAGTTATCAAAACCTATTTGAAATTTATTGTACCCAAGAAAGTGTGAAAAGTTTTTTTTTAGTTAAAATTACTAAATATGAAAAAATGGCTCACATACCATCAAGTGTATTCATTCATATGATTATTTTAATTTACATTTTTTTACATTCAATATGACATTTTATAACATTTGGATTCTTCTTGTTGTTACATTCAATTATTTCATCCATCCTTATTTAGGTAAGTGCATGCACATGTTTCAATTTATTATTTTATTTTGATACACATATGCATTCACATCACATGTGCACATAAAACTGGGAGTATTATGTAGGAACCAAGTTTTGATACAATACCTATTTCTATTAGGTATTTTCTTTGTTTTAACACACTTGGTCTAGTTGTGTAAATTTGGCTCTTTTCAAACATATTTTAACCCAAATTACGTTATATCTGGCCTTTTTAGATCAAAATATCCTTAGATACATCTTTTATCATCTTATATATCCCAACCATCCACTTTATAATCAAACTCATCTCCACTCTTAGCATTTATTACACCTAGTATAAGAATGAAGACCTTTCAATTTTCTCCCATATAAAATCGATAGCCTATTGGTTCCATGCTATGCCTTTTTTGGGTCCTTCCACCTTGGCCTAATTTCAAAAGCCTTTGATTTCACTTATCATAGTATTCCATGGTTAGACATTACATGTCTTGTTTTTAAAAGCCCTATATATACAAATCAATTCCTAGTAATTGACCAAATATCAAGGGAATGACAAATCATTATAAGTTATTGAGCTGCACATTCTTCCTATTTATTGTTAAACTTATCAAGGAGCTTGCATATTGAGCTAACATTGATTTTTCATCATCTTCAAGTCATTTTACATTATCATATTGTACCAAAAGTGGCTTTATGATAATTTTCATGAAGTTTTATTGGATTTTCTAGGGATGAAATGTAGAACCTTTCTCTAAATTACACTTCACTCACATACACATGAGAAATACATTGACTCTTATTCCAAGTGTGTGGGATATGTAGTTGAAACTCCTCAAGGGGTAGCCCAAGTAAGCTAACCTTAAAACGCTTGTTATATTTATACTTTTGAGGGATAGGTCAAGGAGAGAAATATAGACAATTCAACCTATCATACCTATAAATTTTACATAATGATCACATAGCCCTACTCAGCATCAGCTTGTAAACCTATTGATAAAATTATAGAGTAAAGATCAAAATGAATGACACATTTAGTGGTAGAGTACATGTTTAACAATAATTGGTGGTGTAAATTTGGTGACATACTAATTATGTCTTGTATGGATTTGGTGTAACATTGATTTTGTCTCAGTGATAATCACTAGTCAAATTTCACATAGAGCAATAGAGTCACCTGTAGAGCCTATATCCAATTTTAAAAATTTAGAATAGAGCTCAGGGGTGCTAAATTCTAGTCTTCTTTATGTTTCCATTGTTATTATATGCTTTAATCATTTTATTTCTATATTTGTTCATTTTTTAGCCACTAAATTAAATCTAATTATTTTCTTAGAATGTAATATCTTAAATATCCCTTATGAATTAGTTTTAATTATTTGTGTATTTGGTAATTACCCTAAAACCACAAATAGTTAAAATCATAATATCCCTATTTACATCTAATATTTTTGTCTATCAAAGTAGGAAGCCATGCTAAAGTTTGTTATACAAAAACTCATCGTTGATCCTACAAAATTCCAAATTAAAAAGACCCAATCAGTCTCTCGTTACATAAAAATAAGAAAAAACATAAGAAAAATCTAAAAATTATAATTAAATAAAAATTTGTAACTACGTTGGCCATTTTGACAATGTATCATCAGACATGTACTAAATATGTATATCATTAGTCATCCAATAGTATTGTATTGAATATTTCCACCATGTTTCACTATATTTGACATTTTTACAAACATCATCAACCATTTCTACATAACTACAATGGCCATTTCTTGAAATCAACTACATTAATCATTAGACAATTTTCTCAACCATGTTACAATTTCCAACCTATAAAATGTCATCAATTTGGTTGATGATGTTTTATAGGTGCACAACCCTATTTATTACTCCTAATTTTTTTAATTTTGTTTGAATATCATTTTGATAAAATCTCATTACCCCTCTCTTGAGTTTTTGCATTTTGATGATTTTTGGGGCAAATTTTGGTAGGCATATTTTTTTTGATGCTATATTTTCCTATTATACCATATGTACATATCATGGAAATAAATGAAAAACCTACCTTGATAATAAATATTATATATCATATAGCCATGATGTCTTTTTGTGCCAAAAATGGTTGTCCCAAAGCTAAAATATCTCTAAATCTATAAATAGAAACATAAAAAATGAAAGGCCTATGTCCTATTTAAAGCTTCCAAATCAAAATTTTCAAAATTTTGAAAATTATCTCTTTGATTATATATATTGGCCTTATATTTTCAATCATCGCTCCTATCAACATACTGAAAGAAGTGATATAATCCTTGTGCCTTAATAAATTTTATGGTATCAATGGAATATTTTTGAAAAAAATAGGAAAAACACTTATTTTATAAGCCTGAAAGACCTATCTTAGAAAATCTTTGGAATATTATGCCATCATGCTTCTTATAACTATATAGGTAGGTTAAGATACACATGATTATTTATTTACCTTCACTTATCTTATATTTACCCCCATTTATTATAACACTTCCATATTTATCTTCATTGTGTTATGTTATTTTTCCAAAGCATCATCATGTATTACACAATTGTGACACATGATGAGATTTGGTTGGGCACATGTAAACATCTTATTTTCACTTACACATAGTTTTATCTCACAAGACTTTTCAATGTATAATCTACTTGAGTGTATGTCCTAAGGAGTACACTGAGATCAAGGTGCACTGGTTTATGACACTTCATGATATATTTTTTCATACGTATCCATTCTTACTACCACTTTAATTCCTACCATAGAGCTTCCCACTCTCTCTTTTTCCCATTTATGCATGTTTATCTGATGTCATTACCTTGATCAATTACATCTTGTAGTTTTTTCCAAGTTGGTTGATCTCATCAGCCATGTCGATGATGTACTATGTTTGTTAGACATTTTTATATGCCATCAGTCAGACCAATGACATGGGATAAGTTTTAATTTTAAATTTTAATGTTTGGATATCTAAAAGACTCTTGATCCTAATATCTCCTATATAGTTTAATAGATCATGGAGATAGACACTCTCTATGCTCTTAGTTCACTCACTGATACACTCATTCATCATACAAGTAGGCTTTTATAGAGTGATGCTATAGATACAACATAGATGACCTAACCCCAACCCTACCATTATAGTTTGTGTAGAGTTATGTACATAGGACCTTTTGATGATGATGTCATCAATGGTTTAGATGGCTTAGATCATATTCTTAGGAGTGATGAGTTCTTAGCACATACATATGGTGTGTATACATTAGTCACCACATAGATGCAGGTATATTTCATATAAATGTCATGTTAAATTTAAGTTATATTTACAAATTTAATTTCTAAGCTAAGAATTAATTTATATATAAATTTAATATAATATATATGCCATTTTTTATGTCACAAGTGGTGATGGTTCCTTCATCATCAAGTTAGCATTTACAGTTTTTGATTTGTCATGACCGTTGCTTACATATTTTGATCTTGTTGTTGGGTAATTCATGACTACATCAACCTCTATTAGGATGACACCATTTACCTATATAGAGGTAAAAACTATTTACATATATGTTTTTCTATTTGCATATATTAGGATTGCAATTTTTTAACACGTATGTTTTTCTCTTTACATGTAATTTACTTCTCTTCTCAAGAATTAATGAAACAATAACACAATCAAAAACATAACAATCATGAATGGTCTTATGTTGGAACATGATTCCTTAGGATTAACATCCTATAATGATCTTATAGGGTCATTGATTAAGGATGTAGACATCACATTTATATCTTCTACCCATTACCCATATGGTACATTTTATCTTTCTATTACCTGAGGTCAATACACCATTTTAAAATAAATATGTTACATGCTTCCAAAGATAGGACAATATTTATGAATAAATCATGAATCACATATTTACATAAAATATTTGAAGCTTCCTTATAAATATACACCCATTTTCCTAGTGGAGGTGAGCTTGGAAGTGATAATATCCTATTAAATGGGAGTCTCATTCATATACCTCTTTCCCAAAGACTTTCCTAATAATGCAAACTAAAATTCCTATGACCATACTGCATCTAAAATTATAAGGATAAAAACATGACATGACTTCACATGTAGCATAAATACTTCCTCCTCTTCGATATGGGTAAACACAAATAATCCCTTTTCTCTCTTTCCCGTATATATTTGTACACCCAACATTTGTATAAGATCTATTTATATATATTTTATGGCAGGAGTGTGTAATAAATATCTAAAAATAATCCACTTAAACAACCATTTCCAATAAATAATGATGAACTAATATAATCATCAATGTCATACCCAACACATACCTCCTTATGATTAGGCTAGGATTTAGAATGAGTGTCAAAACCCACTCACTAGTTGCCCAAATCACTTCTCAAAAAGCGGAGATGATTGTCAAGCATGTCTACTCTTTATTCTCCTTCCTTGAAAAGTGATAATAAGATCAAATGACCTTGTAAGACCATAAAAAAAGGAAGTAGTTATGAAGATCCTACCTAAGTCAAACCCCTATTTTTAGACAAGTAATAAATCAACAACCAATATAGTCCAACATGTAATATAGTATAAATTGAAGATCTTGACCCAAGTATATTTATATTTATCAATGAAAAAAATAAAATAGTATATTGTATATTCCCTTTCGTTAATCCTCTAATTTTGGTTTTGGTACAAGGTTGTTGCTCTAACACTTCAATAGATGGCTTATCAATTTAGATCTAAGTGTATTTTCATTGCATGTCTGTCCTATTCTTTCTTATAATGTGTCATTGCATTCATGTACTTATATAGATAGATATTTTTTATACAAGTGCTTCTATTGATCATTTTGGTTTCCATATATAAGATTTGATACTTTATATAAAACTATGTGAGACCTTGTTTACATGAACAGTTGGAGGCTGGAGTAAACACTTCTCCATTTCTTAAAATTGAGATAGACATAGGCATTGTTGTTGTAATGTCATCTACAAAGGCACTAACAGAGGTATATATTAGTTCTCATAATTTTAAATTGTAAAAATAGACTTCTTTTAATAATTTTAGTACATGTACTTGGGAAAAATATAACTTATGTAAATGTATTATGTATGCAGGGTTGTCTTATGATAGTTGATAGTCCCAGTTAGATGGTGATTGGGGCAACTTTTCATGTTCCTCCCATATTTGAGATGCCTATTCAGATAGCTGAACCTACCATTAACTTATTTGAGAGTGAAAAATAGATTAAGCATGATCATGAGCTTGTAATAAGTGAACATGTTTTAACGATTTTTTATTGTAGTTTAAAATTAATTTCTTAACAATTATTTGAATGTATTTTATGTTAATTAATAATTTTTGTATTTAAACAAGGTCAACTGCAAGCTAGCTATAAGCATAGGACCTATAGTCAGACCTTGGAGCAATAAAAGCCATTAAAGGGGTCTCCATATACTATCAGGGCATTCTAGGGACAATATTCTTTGAGGAAGGAAAAGAGAGGGATGTTATTTGATGGATAGGATATCTTACACATGAGATGTACTTTTTTGTATGCATATATGGAAATTGATGCATTTTTGGCACTGTATCTACACATATGACATTCAACCAACATTAGATACTATGTTGGTAGATGTAATTTTTTGTATGCATATCACGTTAATCTATGTATTATTGGCATTGGACACATGTGGCTATATTGTATGCCTATCATGGAAATCTATCTAATTTATATTTAGTTTTTATTTTATTGTGTGTTATTGTACTGAGTTATTTTGATCTTCCCAATTATTATCTATCATATCTCATATTTAATTTTGTACATAGAAATGAGGATTAAAAATTATTATTTTTAATGCTATAAATCTTAGATCTCCCATATTTTTTTAAATTAAAGTTTTTATTTCATTGTGTGTAGTGGAAATACCTAATGACACTCTTATCACTTAGGCTTAATGGCCTTATTCTCTTTGTACCTACTTCTTTTACACTTTGGATACACTTCATGGTTTCATTAGACCTCTTATAAACCTCTGACATTCATTCTCTAACTCATTTCATACATTCCATTCACAAACATCCTCTCACTCTTTCACTATCTTCTCACTAGGAAATCTTCTTAGGTTTCAAGAACCAAAACTTGATATACTTCTCAATGAGTTAGTATTATATCATAGATGTTCTGACATGGTCAAACCACACTTGCCTTAACCTATTACAAGTGCTCAAACACACTTTAACATTCAATTCCACATATAGGGCACAACAAGGCATAACAAGGCACCCTACATAATAAGGCACTCTATAGTCCTGTGATAGCAACATGGATTATGCCATGTATCACAAAAAATATTTTTTAGAGACAATATGAACATATATTTAATGACAATAAATTGTACATAATAAAAAATACTCTACCTAGCTGCACTAGATTGAATACATGGTGAAATTCATCTGATGATGTCATATTTATAGGTTATAATACTATTTGAACCTGATATGTGTTAACTGAAATTAAAGATTTGGAACTCCAATCATCCACCCACTCTTGTGACTCACACACATTCTAAATAGATTCCATGCATGCATAACAAAAACATACCAAGTTTCTCATATGAACAGTCAAAAAGTTACATTTGAGCTACAAAATGAGTTGAGGTCACTTGAACTCATTAGAGTCATACAATCCTCATACTTTTCCAACTGTTCTTCCTCCCTTAACCATAAATTTCTATGAATAGTATAATTTGGTTGAGCACCATGACTCATTTTCTCATTACACCATTCAACCATAGTTTTTGCATTTCTCAAATGAACACCCTCTTTAAATTTCAACTCATCCCTTGTAATAGCTCTTTTTACACATGCTCTTGCACCATCATGTTCCACTTTTCCATTGTCAACATCAGTGAAACTCCAAATGTGTTTTACAATAGTGGTAACATGCATCCTACTTAATGAATAAAACATCCATGTATTTTTTAATTATGATGTGTAATTATCTGACCAAATATAATATTCATTGAAAGTAATGTTCCTCTAACTCAACTATTCATAATTTTTTTGAAAACAACCTTTTACATACTTTAAATAATGTGATCTATCATCATTGATATAAAAATGGTACTCCATTAATATTTTTTGTTGTTGCTCTATACTATCATCTACATGCATGAATGTTATATACATGAATATGGTAACTTGTGATGAGTTGTAATACTATGATTAAAGTTCCATTTGGGGTTTGAATGTGTAATTCTCAAAAAAATCAACTAATAAAATAATAAAAATAGGTGGGAATGTATAATTTCATATCTTGAAATGTTTATGCAACCATCTAGCCCTGTGTGTGTGCCTTGCATACTCGTAAATAATCTTCTCCCTAAATTTGACCAAAAATTTGGAAATAGGTATCTTTTTTTTAACAAGCTCACACCTTCTAGATTCTTTGCATTATTTTACTTGATAAGTCACTAATTTATATTTGCTTAAAAAAACTAATTCATGTCTAATTGCTCTTGTAATCTCCTCATGGATACATTTTTTAAAATTTGGCAATCCACCACAAATACTACAATCCATCAATTATAATTATACATCAGGAAACATTACAATATTTTTTTCATAATCTCAAGCCTACAGTATAATATACATCATGTAAATTTTCAAAAATTTCATCTTTTTCATCATCCATGTTGGATGTTCTTAGTCCTAATGAGTACATTAGAGGTCTTGTCTTAATCAATTTTATCAATGAAATAAATAATTAACATCTTTGATTATCATACTTCAAACTATGAAAAAAAGTATCCCAAATTTGTTGAGCCAGTCTTCTTGAATGGTAATCAAATATTTTTTTATGCATTGGTTTTAAAATATTTTCATCAACTTCAATTAAGTACTTTTATTTTTTACACACAATTCTTAGAGGTGTTGGTAATGGTGGAATTTGTTTAGAGGGTTTTTTAAAATCATTATTGCTTTCATTATTTAAAGGAGGGATGACATTTTCTTCATTGTTGATTTCTTCATTATATTTTTCCCTGAAATTTTCTTGATGTTTAGTTTCATCATTATTTGTTTCCATCAAATTTTCTTCATTCATAGGGGGTGAAGCATCATACATAGACTCATCATCAATAAAATCAAAAACTTAGAACTTTGAATGTGAACTTCCAACATTAACTAATTCATTATTTTCAATTTCATTATGGTCAGTTTCATTATTATTCATTTCATTATGGTCAATTTCCACATTATTTAATTGATTATATTCAATTTCATCATTGTTTAATTCATTATCATGAATTGGCTCATTATCTATGGCATTTGGTTTATTAGGATTAGGGTTTGTACCTTATCTACCATGAAGTTTTCACATTTGTAGCTTATGCTTCTCTCTCAAGTATTCTAATTCCTATGGTGTTTTGTTCTTCAAGAACTTCCTCTTCTTTTTTGAACATGATCTAGAACCCATCATAAGGGACAACAGATAAATTTTAAAGGTGGGGTAAAGAACATAGGTATGCAAATCTCACAAAAGTAGGTAGAGAATGTTTGTGGGGACAAAAGTCTTGATTTAGGTTAAAAATAGTAATTAATAATTATGTTTAATATAAAATAATAATAACATGATCACATTAATAGATAACATGGTCATGTTATGTGTTGTATAAGGTCCTGGCCCATCCAACCCATTGATAAGTTTATATCGATAATAACACAATCTTATTATGTAATAAAATGATCTTGTTATTGTCTATATAAGTTTTAGGGTTGGTAATTGGAAATGAGAATCGAGTGTTGCCTATGTTAAGAATAACATGATCATGTTATTAAATAATGTGATTTCATTATACTTAATATAGATAATGGATTATGGATTAGGGATTAAGGCATCAATTCATAGGGTTTGTGGATTAGGGATTAGGGATTAGGGATAAGGGAATACAATTTATGTTTTAAGGTTTAGGGATTATGGAATGTATGGTTTGGATTTAAATGTGTATATAAGGTATAATCACTATATGCCATGTGAAAACCTAATTTTTTTATAAAGGATGTTAATTGGGACTAAATCAATTAGCAAATAGGGAAAGGTTTTCATTTACAATTTAGGGTATAGTGTTTAAGGCTTATGTTTAGGGTACACATGGTCAATCAAAAAGATATAATTATTAGTCTAAATGATGTTAATTTGGGCTAAAATGATTGGTTCAAGGTTTAAATAGTTTATATTTATTGTTTAGAGTTTAGGGATTATGAGCATTAAGCATTAAGGCTTAGGGGATAGGTTTTAGGGTATATAATGTAAAATCATGATGGTGATTAGGGAAAATTAGAGATGATCAACCCCCAAATCACTTTTTATAGTCATGAAATTAGGTTAAAGGAGCTCAAAATAGACCCAATTTACTTTAGATGCACATCTAGGTTGAATGTGAATTTGGGATTAATTATCCCCCACATCATCATAGATTGAGCCTACATAGTCAATTATGGTAATGGGTGATGCAATTTTAACCAAGTTCATCCCTATGAACCTAATTCTTAAAGTATATATATAAAGGATGTTAATTGGGGCTAAATTTATTGGTTCAGGGTTTAGGGTCTATATAAGGGTCTAGGATTTAGGACTTATGGATAGGGTTTAATGTAAATGGTATAGGGTTTACAGTTCAAGTTAAATGGTACAAGGTAACTTAGGGTTTAAGATATTAGATATAAGGTCTAATCACTAAGGAAATTGAAGAACACTTGAGCTACTTGTGACACCTATTTATGACTTGATTACCTTCATGTTTACATTTCTAATAAAAATAGGGTCAATTATTCCATGTACATGTTTCATACATGTTATACAATTTATTGATCTATAAATTTGGTAGAGGGGCTCAAATTTTCCCATATCATGTAGGGAATTACACATATTGACTAATTAGATCAATTCATGATAGAAGATCGATATTTTGATTTTGCCCCAAATCATATGTTACTATTAAAGGGGTTTAAATTAGCCTTAAATGCCTCCTTGATTAAAAGAATCAACTAGCTCCTCCTCTTTCATTAATTAGGTTGAAGGGGCTCAAAATATGCCTAATTTATTGAATAGATGCATAACTAGATTGGTAATCCAAAGGCTTTATCCATAGATTTAAAAAGTGCATTTTATGACATCTTGTGATAAAATTAGTTATATCATACAAAACATGTATGTTTGTGGCATGTAGTGGGCATTAGGGCATATGGATTACAATATATGTTTTATGTATTAAGGATTAGGGATTAGGGCATAGGGTTTAGGATTAAGGACTAGTATATTAATGTCTAATTATTAAATATGCCATATATTCAAACCTGATTCTTACTACAAAGGATGTTAATTGGGACTAAATTAAAGTTGGTAAATAGGGAAATTTTATAGTTTACAATTTAAGGTATAGTGTTTAGGGTTTATGTTTTATGGCTTCTAGGTTTTAAAGTATATACATGGTTTAGGGTATATAGGGTCAATCACAAAGATAATTGAAGACAATTTGAATAAGTTGGACCCATTTGTGACTATAGAATGTGTTTTTGTGTTGTCATTATACCATGGATGTCATCATGCAGATTTAGTGAATTAGTCAAATGGGGTAATCAATAATGTGATTTAGGCCAAACTGAGCCCTGTGAACTTAATTCTTAATCTAAATGATTAGTTTAAATTTTAAAAAAATTATATTTATGGTTTAGAGTTTATAGATTATAAACTTTAGGGATTAGGGATTGGGGCTTAAGGTATAGGTTTTATGGTATATAAGGTACAATCATGATGGTGATTGTGTGAAATTTGAAATCCTTGAAGGTATATCTATTAATATTAAGGAATGTGAATTTGGGATCAACTATACCCCAAATCATCATAGACTGAGCCTAAGAAGTAAATTATGGTAATGACTTATGTAATTTTAACCATGCTCATCCCTGTGAACCTAATTTTTACTAAACATAAAGGATGTTAATTGTGGCTAAATTTATACTAAGGGCCTATTGAGCCTCAATGTAATGAATTTCATCAATATGATATCCATTGGGGATGCAAGTGCTCACCATATTAAAATAAAATAAAAATCAATTTGATATGCAATTTAGTCTGAAAGAGCTGTGTGCAAGGAATTACATTCATATATAATGTAAATTGGGGCTCACTTGGCCTTGATTTATTACCATATTGAACCAATCAAGTTTTTAGATCTAGATGATACATAATTGGGGCCAATCGAGGCTTACCCAAGGAATTGTGTCAACATAATTTTATCTAGGCCCCTAATTGCACACCTTATTCAAATAATTGAGTGTTTAAGTGAATTTGATATGAAATCATGACCAATTGAACCCTCTATAAGGAATTACATCCATATAATAACAATTGGGATTCTGATTATGAACCAAATAAATTGAAAGAATATGTGGTTCAATATTATCTACAAAATTTAGTCCAAACAAGCCTTGTGTAATAAATTTCATCCTTCTACTCTCAAAAAATGACTATGTTGGTCCCAAATACATAACATATTGAATCAACAAAGTATTTAGTTTATTTAAATATTTAATTATGGCCAACCAAGGCTCATGCAAGTAACTGAATACATCTAATGTCAATTACAACTTCATTAGACCCGATTGTAAACTATATCTAGATAATCATGTTTTTAGTTTTATCCTATACATAATTGGGGCCAAATAAGCCCCATGAAAGTAAAATTGTCTCTATAATGTTCTAGTTGGGTTCTATTATCCCTGATTGCACACCATATTTAACCAATTGAGTATTTAGTTTCAATATGAATGAAATTTCAGCCACTAAATCCCCAAGCAAGGAATTACATCCATCTAATGTCATTTGGGGCTCTAATTACACCATCTTAAATAAATTGATATTCTTTTCAATACTATACACAATTGAGGACAACCAAGTCTTATATAAATAACTACTTTCACCTAGAATATCAATCGAGGCATTTTTCATCCCATGTAAAAAATTATGTCCATCCAATGTCTATTTTCAATATTTTCCCCTAATTTCACATCATATTTAACCAATCAAGTATTTCATTTATTATAATCTATAATTAAGAGTAATTAGTCTCCCTACAAGTAATTCCTTTAATATAATGTTAATTATAATTAAGAGTAATTAGTCTCCCTACAAGTAATTCCTTCAATATAATTATGGCATAACATATTAAAATAATTGAATATTTAGTTTAATCTAATACACAATCAGGGTTAAATCAGCCTTGAGAAAGGAATTATGTGCATATAATGTCAATTGGGTCTATAATTCCACACCATATTATAAAAAAACCAAGTATTTAGTTTTTTTTGATATGTAATTGGGGTTAACCAAGCTCTATGCAAGGAAATATGTCCATCTGATGTCAATTTGGGTTTTATTGGCCTGATTGCACACCATATTGGGATTAAAGGAATAATAAATTGGTTCATAGGTTAATACATCTCCAATTATCATTCAATGCTATCAATTATTGACAAAAACATTGGTCCTAAAAAACAATCTTAATCAACTAATATTTGATCTTAAGACTAGTAGGCCTAATGGTTCCTATTTGGGTTTTAGAGTATTGAGAATATGTAATGTGATCACGTTATTAAATACCATGATCACATTAATAATATAGTTAATAATGTTATCATAGTATTTGAATTTTAATTCAATTCCCATGCCTTTTGGCTTAGGAATGGCTTGGATTCCTAAGCCAAACGCTTGGATTGTCAATGTACAACTAAGTTTTGAAAGGTATGAAAATAAACAACAAATTTCAACTTTGATTCCCAAATACACTAAAAGTTTCAATGTAAAAATTCAAAAAAAATTATACATTCATAATGATCATGGTATCCTCTTTCCAAAAATATGATTTTTATAATTATTGGACTAATTTAAGGTTTCAAACTATATTGATTTCTAACTATGCCTTTCTTAGGCCACTACATGCCTATACATGTTCATGTAACTTGTCTTTCATTGATCCAAGTGAAAATAAAACTATATGGTGACTAAGTAGGCCTAATTCTACACACATTCAAAAAAATTGTTTTTTTGAAGTAGTTAGGCATGTTGCACGAATGGTTATCCATTTCTTTGTTAGTTTTTAGAATCTATTTACTTGAAAAATTCATAAAAATAAAGTATATTAAATAAAATTTAATGATGCTAAGAAAATGGTGCACATCACAGTCGTCTATCTACTATGTTTTATAAAAAAAATAGGAGTTCCTCTTCAAATTTTAGATGTTTGGCATAGCTATACTTAACAATTTTTTTAGAAAAAATAGTGTTTTGGAAACTAGACTCGAAATGTTACATTTCATGTTATTACACCATCTTCAAAGTTATAGTGTATATATCTCAAATTATCTATAAAATTTTAGATTTATAAAATTTCAGGAAAATCATGTCCATGGGTAGGCCACTTTTTGTCCCCCAACTTTGTGCACTTACCCTTAAAAGCAAGTGTAACAGTTATTTTATTATTTAATTAAGGTAAATGAGGTAGTGTTTGATAGGTGCTATGAACCAGACTAGGACACAAATGAAAGGTCCAAATCCTCTACAAAGCACATATAATAATTCTTAGTTTCAATAGCATGCCAGTAGGGTAGAGATATACCATAAATGGCCAAAACCAACATAACATGTCCAATGATATTTGACTCTAAGTGGGACTAGACACAACTTTTACTTTTTCCTTTTGATAATATTTATGATTTTTTAAAATAAAATCACACATGAATTATATATTATCCTCTATTAATATCAATATAAACTCTAGAAAAACATAGTTTTTAAAAAAAACTTAACTAGAAGTTGCCCCAAAGGTGCAAGTTACACTGAAAGGGTTGTACTTTTTTTGTTTTTGGTAAATCAGGGTTCTATAAAGCAAAAAAATATAATTTAGTTGTTGTACCTCACTTAAAACCCATGACTACCAACTTCATCTCACATTTTGTGTGTGAAGAGTGAAGCAAGAATAATCTTATATTTTAGGTAATGGTAAAAAATGAGGTTATATGTTTCTTCATATTACTTGACAATAAATTGTGTAGGGCAGAGATGTTTCATTTCATGACAAACTTGAGAAATGATAAAGTAGTGACAAGAACCCTCCCTATATATATATATATATATATATATATATATATAATTTAATTATTGTATATTATATTATTATTTTATTAATATGATTACTATTAATAATGTACTACGTGTATATAATTTAATATATATTAGTATTAATATATACAATTAATACATATTATACTATAATACATAATTTTATGTTATTAATATATTTTAATATTCTAAAATATTATATGTTATATATTATTATAATATACTGATATCATATATATATATTAATATGATTAATATTGATATATTAATATATAATTAATTTATTAATAATATACTCTATATATATAATATAGTATAGTATATATTAATATATACTATTAATACATATCATATTATTAATACATTTTAATATTTATAATGTATTATATATTATATTACATTACATTATATATTAACATATGAATATATTATAATATATAGTATATATTATTATATATAATATTATATTATATTATTATAATATATATTTTTAATATTGGTAAACATTTTTATAGAATCTAATTAGAATTATAAGTCAAAGAATTGTTTTTGAGTCAAAGTTATAAATTGGGAAGGAAGAAGCTTTTATAGAAATCTAAACTTCAAATTGGAACTAGGACACAACTGGGGACCAGTCCCCAATAAACAAGTAGATAATAAAATTATATAAAGATAACCAAAACTCCAAAAGATGAAAAAGGGGAATCCAACACAAAGAGGACATGCTACAAAACTGCCATAGATGGCAAAGTACCAAAGATAGAAGAATCACACAATAAGACAATGAAGAAATCTTTCAATGAACAAAAATTGAAATTAAACCCAAATAAAACTTGTTAGGGTATGGAGCTAAAAGCTTCACCAAATGAGCAAAATTCACAACTTACTGGAACCATAGTCACCGTCGACGGTCTGGTGCAGACCAAAAGCTATCAGTGTCGGTAGCAGGTCGGTCAATGTCAGTCATAGGTAGACTAGCAGGGACCGACGTCGGTCACTTGTGTATGTCTAGAGAGTGACTTTCATGTGTGAACAGATTATTTGCATGTTAAGGATCAAACTATTGGTTGTAAGCCTGCATTTCTATTTTGAGTAGAACTAGTTAAAGCCCTTGTTCAGGAGGTGCATCTATTGGTTGTAAGTGCATGCTCATGAATCTCTATAGTTATATAATAGAGATAGATCTTCATAGTTCATTGGACAAGAGGACAATACTGTAGAAGTAAAATACAGATTGCTATATGTGAATCAATCTAGATTGTGGAGTTGATTGTAATTGAGAGAGAGGACTCTTGAGGAAAAGAGATCTAAGAAGAGATCTGTACATCTGAGAGAGGTGTGGAAGAAAATAAATTTCTTTAATTGTAATTCCTTCTGTAAAGAGTTGAATACAAGTTTTTAGGGTGGTCTCTTGTATCTCTTATTTCTTGCTAATTCTGATTCTAGTTACTTATCTATCTGATTTAATTATGTGTTTATTGCTTTCATATAGTAATCATATTGTTGATTGATCCCCAACAAGTGGTATCAGAGCTCAGGTTGTAGGTTCTAAAGCTTGATACCAACAAGTGGTATCAGAGCTTTGGTTCACTAACAGGTAGTTCAGATCTGGTTAGTGTGTATTGATTACAGGTTACTCACATGGATTTCTGTTTGAGTGGGAGAAGCAATGGCAGAAGAAAGTAAACTTAGAATGGAGAAGTTTAATGGCAAGAACTATCAATTATGGAGAATGTAAATAGAAGATTATCTGTATCAAAAATATTTATACTTATCATTAGGAGGGACTGCAAAGCATCCCAAAGACATGGATGATGAAGAATGAGAAGTTCTTGATAGAAAGGCTCTTGGATTAATAAGATTGAGTCTAGCATCTATTGTAATATCTAATTTATCATAGGCAAAGTCTACGGTAGATTTAATGACTACTTTAGCAAATTTATATGAAAAACCCTCAGCTTCAAATAAAGTATATCTTATGAAGCAGTTACTTAATTTGTAGATGCAGGAAGGTAGTTCTGTATCTAATCATTTAAATGATTTCCATGGAATTGTGAATCAATTAAATTCAGTCAAAATAGCATTTAATGATGAAATTAAAGATCTATTAATCTTAGGTTCTTTACTTGAAAGCTGGCATAGCTTGGTAATGGCAGTTAGTAATACTGCTTTTGCTTCAAATATTTTAAAAGTAGATGATGTGGTTAGTGTAATCTTGAATGAAGAAATTCGTAGGAAAAGCACAGAGGAGGCATCAAGGAATGCTTTAAGTTTTGAGAGCAGGGGAAGACAAAAAGAGAAGAGCAAGAAAGGGAGATCAAGATCTAAATCAAAGATGAGAGGTAGATCTAAATCCAAAAATGGCAAGAAGCCACAATGCTGGAATTGTGGAAAGATAGGGCACATAAGAAAAGATTGATGGTCAAAGCCTAAGGAGGAAAAACAACATGATGATAAAGAATATGTAAAGGTCGCATGTATTGTTGCACAAGATGCTCTTATATTCTCTTTGCATAATAATATAGAATCTTGGGTTTTAGATTCTGGTGCATCTTTTCATGCAACCCCTAATAGAGAATATTTCAGTGACTATGTCCATGGAGATTTTGGAATAGTTTACTTAGGGGATGATGAGCCTTGTAAAATTATTGGCAAAGGTAAAGTGAAGCTAAAAATTTAGAATGGAAACACATGGGTGTTGAAAGATGTCATGCATGTTCCCAGCTTAAAGAGAAATTTGATTTCTACAGGAAAGTTAGGGGACGATGGTTGTACAGTAACTCTCACAGCTGAATCTTGGAAGGTTTCCAAGGGTGCATTTGTATTGGCCAAAGGTAAGAGAGTAGGTACTCTCTATTTATGTAATTGTATTACTGACAATTCTCTTTTTGTATTATCTACTTCAGATGTAGATGCAAAGTTGTGGCATCAAAGGCTTGGCCACATGAGTGAGAAGGGAATGACAATTCTTAAGTCAAAAGGTATGTTTCCAGATTTGAAAAGCATAGATCTAGATTTCTGTGAAGACTATATTTTTGGAAAATAGAAGAGAGTGAGTTTTCTTAAGATTGGGTCAACAAAGAAGAAGCGCAAATTGTAGCTTGTTCACACAGACATGTGGGGACCAGCCCAAGTTACTTCTATTGGAGGATCACAGTACTATGTTTTCTTCACAGATGATGCTATAGGAAAGGTATGGATCTATTGTATTAAGAAGAAATTTGATGTTTTTGACACGTTTAAGATTTGGAAAGCTATAGTTGAGAATGAAACAGGCAAGAGATTGAAGTGCCTGAGATCTGACAATGGTGGTGAGTTCTGCAGCCACAAGTTCAACTGGTATTGTTATATGCATGGGATCCACATGCAAAGGACTGTTCCAAGAACACCTCAGCAAAATGGAGTGGCTGAAAGGATGAATAGAACAATCATGGAGAGTGCAAGGTGTATGAGATTGCATGCTGGATTGCCCTTAGAGTTTTAAGTAGAAGCTGTGGATACTGTAGTGTCCCTGATTAACAGAGGACCCTCTATAGCTCTGGATGGTGGAATTCTAGAAGAGGCATGGATAGGTAAAAAGGTAGATCTATCATTTCTCAAAGTTTTTAATTGTGAAGCCTTTGTGTACATTGATAAGGAAAATAGAAAGAAGTTGGATGCTAAGTCTATGAGGTGCACATTTATTGGCTATGGATCTGATGAGTTTGGATTCAAGTTTTGGAATCTAGGAAAAAACAAGATAATTAGGAGCCGTGATGTTGTTTTCAATGAAAAAGTGATGTATAGTGATCATCTAAAGAAGTTGGATCAACCTGAGTAGAGAAATGGAGAATTGGACGAGGTGAAGGTCTAAAATGAGCTCACGAGAAAGAAAAATCACAAAAAGGTAAACACAAAGACCGACGTCGGTCAAGTGAGAACTGACATCGATCGTACATGGACCAATGACGGCCATATAGAAACTGACATTGGTCAAGCAGAATTGACAACAGTCAGTTATAAGCCTGGAAGTGACCGAGGTCGATCACTGTCAGAGAATTTGGATGGACAGCATGTTATGGATGAGTCTCAGATGCCCAACAAGAGGTCAAAAAGGGTAAGTAAACCTCCAATTCAATATTCCCCTTCATTATTATATTTATTGCTTACTAATGGTGGAGAACTAGAGATTTTTGATAAAGCAATATAGGTAGAATCCAAGAGTCAGTGGGAGCTAGGCATGAATGAGGAAATTGATTCTTTGAGAGAGAACCACACATGGGATTTGGTTGAGTTGCCAGCAAGAAAGAAGACACTAAAGAATAGATGGATCTATAGGTTGAAGGAAAGTGAGAATGGACAGATGAGATATAAGGCTAGGTTAGTAGTGAAAGGATTTACATAGAAACTAGGTATTGACTTTGGTGAGATTTTTTCTCTTATTGTTAAAATGACTTCTATACAGACTGTTTTGTCTTTAGTTGCTATTGAGGATTTGCATCTTGAGCAACTTGATGTTAAGACAACATTTCTTTATGGAGATTTGGATGAAGAAATATATATGGATCAGTTGGAAGGATTTGAAGTCAAAGGTAAGGAGAAGCTAGTGTGCAGATTGAAGAAAAGCTTGTATGGCCTCAAGCAAGCTCCAAGACAATGGTATCTGAGATTTGATAGATTTATGACTGAGAATGGCTATAGTAGATGTCAATCTGACCATTGTGTGTATTTTAAGAGATTGGATAATGGTAGATATATTATTCTATTGTTGTATGTAGATGATATGCTGGTTATAGGATCACACATGCAGGATATCTCTGAGCTTAAGGTGAAATTAGCTCACACATTTGCCATGAAGGATTTGGGAGCAGCAAAGGAAATCCTTGGCATGAATATTAAGAGAGACAGGAAAAATCATAGGTTGATTTTATCTCAAGAGGAATATGTGAACAAGGTGTTGAAATGGTTCAATATGCAGGATGTAAAACTGGTAAGCACACCTATGGCTAGACACTTCAAGTTGAGTAAAGAACAGTGTCCTAATTCACATGATGAGGTAGAGTACATGAGAAAAGTTCCATATGCTTCCGTAGTAGGAAGTTTAATGTATGTAATGGTTTGTACTAGGCCTGATATTGCCCAAGCAGTGGGAGTTGTAAGTATATGGCCAATCCAGGAAAGGAACACTGGAAAGTAGTTCAGAGGATCCTTAGATATCTGAAAGGAACCAGCAGTAGGCATTTGTGCTATGGTGGTTCAAATACTTCTCTACATGGTTATGTAGATTCAGATATGGCAGGTGAGTTGGATGGCAGGAGAAGCACCACTAGATATGTTTTCACTATAGGTGGAATAATGGTTAGCTAGATATCAAAGTTGTAGAAGGTTGTTGCCTTGTCAACTACAGAAGCAGAGTATATTGCAGTCACAGAGGCTAGCAAAGAGATGATATGGATGACACGGTTCATGGAAGAGCTTGGAAAGGAGCAAGAGAGTTGTAGACTATACAGTGATAGTCAGAGTGCAATTCATTTGGCTAAGAATTCAGCATTTCATTCAAGAACAAAGCACATACAACTTAGGTACCACTTCATTAGACAGGTATTGGAGGATGGTGAGTTGAAGCTGGAAAAGATCCATATAGATAAGAATCCTGTAGATATGTTAACCAAGCTAGTTACAAAGGAGAAGTTGAATCTTCATTCAACTTTCATTGGTCTTCATGATTGAGTTAAAGATGGAGGAGTTAGAAGATGTTGTTGTATAGGTACTGGTGCAGCTATTTATCTCCAAGTGGAAGATTGTTAGGGTCTGGAGCTAAAAGCTTCACTAAATGAGTAGAATTCACAACTTACTAGAACCACAGTCACTGTCAATGGTTTGGCATAGACCAGAAGCTACCAGTGTCAGTAGCAGGTTGGCTAACGTCAGTCACAGGCAGACTAGCAGGGACTGACGTTGGTCACCTGTGTATGTCTAGAGAGCGACTTTCATGCATGAATAGATTGTTTGCATGTTAAGGATCAAACTGTTGGTTGTAAGCCCACATTTCTATTTTGAGTAGAACTAGTTAAAGCCCTTGTTTAGGAGGTGCATCTATTGGTTGTAAGTGCATGCTCATGAATCTCTATAGATATATAATAGAGATAGATCTTCATAGTTCATTGGAAAAGAGGACAATACTGTAGAAGTAAAATACAGATTGTATATGTGAATCAATCCAGATTGTGGAGTTAATTGTAATTGAGAGAGAGGACTCTTGAGGGAAAGAGATCTAAGAAGAGATCTATACATATGAGAGAGGTGTGGAAGAAAAGAAGTTTCTTCAATTGTAATTCCTTCTGTAAAGAGTTGAATACAAGTTTTTAGGGTGGTTTCTTATATCTCTTGTTTCTTGCTAATTTTGATTCTACTTACTTATCTATCTGATTTAATTCCGTGTTTATTGCTTTCATATAGTAATCATATTGTTGATTTATCCCCAATAAAACCTATAATCCTAAACATCAAGGATCATCCACAAGTAGAAAGGCTTCTACTCAAAGAGAAATCATCCAACATCTTCTGGCAATCATTATGAATAAATTGTTTTGCTTCTAGTCTTAGTCTTAGTGCCTCTGGTTTGCATCCTATACATCTCACTAACATTTATACATCTACCTTTTGTTTCCAATCATTAAAATGAAAAAAACTAAATAACCTTAAAAATAGGTCCTCCAAATGTGGCTTCACCAATATATCATATTATACTTACAAACTAGATTTAATTACATATATTCTCCAAAAGTATAAAATAAAAATGATATATTTGTATTTGACATAATGTTTTGATTTGTATATAATATGTGGGATTATTTTACAGTGGAGCATCAGTGCTAGAGCAACACTTAAAGAAATGTTGCTTAATATTTTATCATGATGTTTATTTTGAAGAGATGCTTGTTTAATTTGAACATTTTGATGTGTGTAGATTTATCTTTGAGTATGAGTAACATGGGTACAAGATTATTCATGAGTTTGGATATAAGAACCAATTTTTTTTGTATTGCACCACAATATCCTGCATTTTATGTAGGTGGGAATAAATTCTGATGTAAACTATAGTTCAATTCATATCATGTTGAAATGCACATGTCACCTCCCATTATAGATTGTCAAGCAACAAGGTCTCCAATCAAGATAAGAAAATGGGCATTTATGCATTATATGTAACAACTATATGAGATGTGAAAATGTAGGAAACTTACATTTAAAAAAAGAACATGTTTATGACTCTAATTATTTGAGCCTCGAAGGGTTGGAATCTATAGAGAAAACTCAACATTTATAATTCTAAAGAAAATAAAGAGAAAAAAGAGACAAGATATTCTAAACAAAAGGGAAATTGCAAAAGTATGTGATACATTATGTGTTTTCCATTATATTTTTTTTCTCACCAATAATTCACATCTTGTGCTTACACATGAGTTACAAACCCTAACAGAGAAAAGAAAATGTGTTAGTTACAAACAAGAATGTGAAGGGGAGAAGATGAGAGTTGAAGGTGATTATATTTGTTTTTCTTCGATTTTTAATCACTCTTGATATTGAATCAAATTACTATGAGTTTAGATATAGGGACCAATTTTTTTTATTACACCATAATATCTTGCATTTTATGTAGGTGGGAATAAATTCTAATTTAAACTATAGTTCAATTCACATCATGTTGAAATGCACATGCCACCTTCCATTATAGAGTATCAAGTAACAAGGTCTCCAATCAAGATAAGAAAATGGACATTTGTGGATTATAGGTAACAACTATATGAGATATGATAATGCAAGAAACTTACATTTTAAAAA
This sequence comes from Torreya grandis, assembly GCA_037957365.1. Taxonomy (NCBI): domain Eukaryota; kingdom Viridiplantae; phylum Streptophyta; class Pinopsida; order Cupressales; family Taxaceae; genus Torreya; species Torreya grandis. The sequence goes on along the minus strand of JARHVA010000160.1, from coordinate 6,415,581 downwards.
AGAACATGTTTATGACTCCGATGATTTGAGCCCCAAAGGGTTGGAATCTATAGAAAAAAACTCAGATTTATAATTCTAAAGAAAAAAAAGAGAAAAAGACAAGATATTCTAAAGCAAAGGAAATTTTCAAAAGTAAGTGATACATTATGTGTTTTCCATTATATTTTTTTGCTCACCAGTAATTCACATCTTGTGCTTACACACAAGTTACAAACCCTGACAGAAAAAAGAAAATGTGTTAGTTACAAAAAAGAATGTGAAGGGGAGAAGATGAGAGTTGAAGGTGAGCATATTTATTTCTCTTTGATTTTCAATCACTCTTGATATTGAATCAAATTACTGTGATTTTTATTTTTAATTTATGAAAGTAATCATTTTCAATTTTTATAATACTAGGATAATGATGGTTTAGCACAAAATAAGGAATGGAAGAAGAGAAGAAATGTTTGATGTTGTAGATCAATAATTTTTGTTGTAGGCATGATGATGTTCATATTATAGACATGGTTGAGAATGTTCTATGTTATAGATATGCTTTAGGATATTAATGTTCATGTCCCAAGATTTGATAAGAAATGTCATATTATCAACATATGTCAACTTTTATGACATACTATTTTGAATAATGTACTGTTGTGTAATGTTCTGATCCTCAATGAGATAAAAATTATTTTCATACACATTGGATCAACTATGTACTTTTTTTGGGGAGTGGGGGTTGCTATGATAGTTCCACCCTATTTTGAACAATTATATCAAACACTACCATGTAGGATAAAGTTGTTATTTTCTTATGAATTATTGTGTTGTGATTTGTTACGTATAATATTTATTCAATTAAATTTTGTTGGTAATGTAAGTTATATGCAAAACACAATGAATTACAAAACCAGTCATAAAATTTTGAAACAATAATTTCTAAAGTAAATTAAATATGATAGATTTTTTGATGTTGTGCTAAAATTTAACTAAATGAGTTATCATAATGATAGTCCTATGTGGTGGAGGTAATATGCTCACCAAAAACTATTATAAATGTTGGTGCAAATGTAAATTACTTTGCAATGTTTTTGTGTGGAGATTAAGTTTCAAGAGAGCTTATTCAAGATCTTAATATAAAAATACCTCAGCCAATTTCATGGAAATATCCACTTCTAGTTTAGAATGAGAGACACCCATTTTTAAAATGTCACCTCAACTAATATAAATCCATCTTGAGAGTTGTAAATTTTTTGATTTCTATGTCCAGTTTTATTTCCCACCATTAAAATGAAAAAAACTAAATTATTTGTATGTGGTATTAAAAAAAGGAAATGATATAATAGACAAGTCATTTTACTCATAGAATATTTTGTATTTGTACAATTTTATCTCCTCTTATTATTTATCCATACTTTTACTATAATAATATCATAAATTTAAATAAGTGAAATTTAATTTAATTTAATTTAAATATAAATATTCACAAGAAGCCAAGAATAGTTAGTGAAGGGAATTTATAATTCTAAAGAAAATAAAGAGAATAAATGACATGATATTCTAAGGTGAAGGGAATTTATGAAAGTAAGTGATATATTATGTGTTTTTCATTATATTTTTTTCTCACCAATAATTCACATATTTTTCTTACACGAGTTACGAACCCTGATAGAAAAAATAAAATGTGTTAGTTACAAACAAGAATGTGAAGAGAAGAAGATGAGAGTTGAAGGTGGGTATATTTGTTTCTCTTCAATTTTTAATCACTCTTGCTATTGAATCAAATTAATATGATTTTTATTTTTAATTTATAAAATTAATCATATTGAATTTTTGTAATAACGAGATAATGATACTTTAGCACAAAATAAGGAATGAAAGAAGAGAAGAAATGCTTAATGTTGGAAACCGCTAATTTGTGTTGCAATCATGATGATGTTCATGTTATAGACATGGTTGAGAATGTTCTATATTATATATATGCTTGAGTATATTAATGTTCATGTCCCAAGATTTGATACATAATGCCATATTATCAACATATGTCAACTTTTATGACATACTATTTTGAACAATGTAATGTTGTTATATAATGTTGGGATCCTCAATGAGATAAAAATTGTTTCATACACTCATTAGATCAACTATGTAATTTTGTTGGGGAAAGGGGGTTGTAGTGATAGTTCCTCTCTATTTTGAATAATTATATCAAACACTACCATGTGGAATAAATTTGTTATTCTCTTATGCATTATTGTGTTGTGATTTGTTATGTGTGATATTTATTCAACAAATTTTTTTGGTAATGTAAATTAAATGCAAAACACAATGAATTAAAAAAATAGTAGTAAAATTTTAAAATAATTAGGCCTAAAGCAAGTTAAATATGAAGATAAATTTTTTTATGTTTTTCTAAAATTTAGCTAAATGAGTTATCCTAATGACATTCCTATGTGGTGGAGGCAAGATGCTCACCAACAACTAGTCTAAATGTTGGTAAAAATGTAAATTACTTTTCAATGTTTTTGTATGGATATTAAGTTTCAAGAGAGCTTATTTGAGATCTTAATAAAAATAATACCTTAGCTAATTTCATCGAAAGCTCCACTTCTAGTTTAGAATGAGAGACACCCATTTTTTAAATGTCACCTCAACTAATATAAATCCATCTTTGGAGTTGTAAATTTTTTGATTTTCAAGTCCAATTTTAGGTAGTAAAGATCTATCTATAAAATAAAATTTCTCTCCATCTATTAAATTGACTTTACACATCTTAAAAGGGTCAAGTTAAAGGTTGGACAACAGTGCAATTTCTACACATGGCCATACATTTTTTTATGGTAGGTCTTTATGTCAGATTTATTCCTTTCATGTACAAATAAAATTTCAAGTGTATAAAGGTTGTGAGACTAAAAATTACACCTCAAAGAAAATACAATGTTAATCAATCATCAATTTCATTTTTCTAAAAATCCTCTTTGGGTGCTCTAGAATCTATATACAATTCAATGTTTTAACGGTTTTTGGTATATTTTAAAATATCCTCCAAATTAGTTGATTTTTTATGATATTTTGTTATTGAAGAACATAATTTTACAATAA
>JARHVA010000160.1:6337500-6407500 GCA_037957365.1 Torreya grandis | reverse complement strand
GTAAAAACATTATTTGTTTTAAGATTTGAGTCAAGAATACTTTCAAATAACAACCGAGTGATGAAATCATTTACGAATATTTACACCATTTTATATTTCCATCATTTTTTATGTTCTTCCACATGTTTAGAATTGATTTTAACAATGATTCAATATTTTAGGACATATATCATATCATTAAAAAAATAGACACCCAATAAACTTCAGTTAAAGGTCTATAGATCATTCTTCACAAAAATTATTGTTGGTCAACATCTTTTGCAACTACTCTATAAATCATTCAAAAATGTAACATGATTTGATTGCACTTTAAATTTCAAAATAAATTGGACATTTTCATTTTATGGTGGTGTACACATGTAGATCACCATATTCTTAACAAAATATCTTAAATGTCATATTTGGTCCTATAACCATCTTCTACACATTGGAAAGGATGTGCATAGGGATGATTCACAACACCATTATTAAAAATTGACCTTGTTTGAAACCTATTACAACCATATTTAAAAATCTTCTCAAGGAAATTAAAACTTATCCTGTCAACTAGAAGAGTGAGAATTACTTTGTCTAGCAATCCATGGATCTTGAGAATTTGGGGATCATTGGGCTCATCCAAATTATCGACAACATTTTCATTTAAAATAACATTGCCAACATTATTGCAAGGTCAAGAAATTGTTATTGAAATCATCCTAAATAAGCCATAAATAGATGTTTGTCAATAACCATATGAAAATCCATGAAAAACATTTATAAATTCAATAAAATAAGTATACAAAAGAATCAATACACAAAAAATGCTTACATGGACATCAACATTACTAGTTAAAGAAAATAGAAGATTGCTTCTTAAAGAAAATTCATTTCTAAATTTCTTTCTCGAATCACCAACTTTTAAAATGTTCTTGCAGACATGAAATTGGGTTGATCACATGCATTAACACATTGCAAAATCCTAACATTCCATTCTAACCTTGTAAAATGTTTATTCTTTTCTTTGTCTTCTCACGCATGCTACATCAAGGTTAATCTCACTAGACATCACATCACCATCAAGGATGATTTGTGAGTTTATCCATGATTTGTTCTATAATTTCTCTATCTTGAAGTTCCTATAAAACCCATTCTCCTTACACATTTCACTCCACCAATAATAAAAAAATATAACAAACACTAAATTATTCACCAACCAATCCACTCTTTGATGGGAAGAAACTTTGATTTAATTTACAAATATGTACTTTAGATGAGAGTGATATAATTCTATGGTAATATTTATCTCTTAACCCGTAAGGGGCATTGTATGCAATCATCCTTACCACAAGCCAATACAGTGGAACCATTGATCTTTCCAATAGTTAATGATAAATTCTTGAGATGCATATTATTTCATGAGTAGATTCATGTCACAAACCATTGCAAGGTGTTATAATGTGCAATATTTTGTGAAGGGTCACTATTAGAAAGGAGAAGAAAAGAAATTATTGAGCTATTTATAACAGGGGAAATGAAATTTCAACACATAGCATGTCATAAATTCATGAGAATATGTTAGTGTAAGGGCATCAATATTTTCTAAATGACAAATATCTAATTCCTTGGTCAACAAGTAGAGCTAAGTTATCAGAATTTACTTTGAAATTTATTGATCACAAGAAAGTGTAAGACAGTGTTAAAAGATTTTTTTAGCTAAAATTACCAAATATGATAAAATGGCTCACATACCATCAAGTGTATTCTTTCATATGATTATTTTAATTTCCATTTTTTTACATTTAGTACAACATTTTACAACATTTAGATTCTTGCATTTGTTTGCAAGAGAAACTCATGTTTACCAAAATTCACATGTGGGTGGAGTCCTTTCTGAGCATTCAATTGTTTTATCCATCCTTCTTTAGGTAAGTGCATGCACATGTTTCAATTTGTAATTTTGTTTTAATACACACATGAATTCACATCACATGTACACATTAAAGTGGGGGTATTATGTAGGCACCAAGTTTTTATATAATACCTATTTCCATTATGTCTTTTCTATGTTTTAACACACTTGGTCTAGTTGTGTAAATTTGTCTCTTTTTAGACACATTTCACTATAGATTATGTTATATCTGGCCTTTTTAGATCAAAATATCCTTAGTTTCATATTTTATTAGCTTATGGATCCCAATCATCCACTTTTAATAAACCTTATCCCCACTCTTAGAATTTATTGCACCTAGTACAAAAATCAAGACCTTTCAATCTTATCCCATACAAAATTGATAACCTATTGATTCCATCCTATGCCTTTTATGGGTCCTTCTACCTTGACCTGATTTCAAAAGCCTTTGATTTCACTTATCATAGTATTCCATGGTTGAGCATTACATGTCTTATTATAGAAATCCATATATATACAAATCAATTCCTAGTAATTGACCAAATATTAATGGAATGACAAATCATTCTAAGTCTTTGAGTTGCACATTCTTCCTATTTATTGTAAAACTTATCAAGGAGCCTGCATATTGAAACAACATTGATTTTTCATCATCTTCAAGTCATTTTACATTACCATATTGAACCAAAAGAGGGATTAATATAATGTTCATGTAGTTTTATTGGATTTCCTAGGGATTAAATGTGGAGCCTTTCTCTAAATTACACTTCACTCAAATACACATGAGAAACACATTGACTCTAATTCTAAGTATGTGGGATATGGAGTTAGAACTCCTGAAAGTGTAGCCTAAGTTAAATAACCTTAAAACACTTATCCTATTTATACTTTTGAGGGTTAGGTCAAGGAGATATAAAGAGACAATTCAACATATTATACCTATAAATTTTGCACAATGATCACATTATTTGAATCTAGGCTCAGGTTTGTTGAGCCATAATGTGATCACATTATATTAAGAAATATTGTAACCATGTTATTAATGAGATCACATTAATAGCCATGTTATTAATGAGATCACATTAATATCCATGTTATTAATGAGATCACATTAATAGGATGGTCATGTTTCTTATGTGTCAAAAAAAGTGGAAACTAGAACACAAAAATAATCATTTTGCATTTAAGTTCCCTCGCTCTCCCATAGCTTCTACGATCACATTTTACTTAGAAGACTCCAAAGAGTGCCAAGAAGCTTCTAGATTCATCCCATAGACCTGTTGATTGATGATGCCACTATGTAGGAGAGGTAACTAATTGAAATCTTCCTTATTTAACCTTAATTTTTCATTTTTTTCATTATTTAACCCTAGTTTTTAATTATCATTTGTTCTTTTTAACAACCCATCCTACTAACCCTCCCAACCCTCCATAAAACCCTCTATTTTCAATTCCTCCTAACCCTCCATAGAACCCTATTGTTCCTCTTATGCCTCCACTTAACCCTCCTATAGTTCCATAAAACCCCCTGGTAGTTAAGAGTTTTTTATCAACAACATTATGGGAGTGAAACTTGAAATTGAAGAGTTAATTGATAGAATGAGGGATCCCAATTTGACCAACCCCCACCACACCTAACTGATTCCATATAGACCTTATTAGGTTATATTGACTCTATAACAACTCAAATTGATTGATGGACCTCATAGAGGGATAATTATAGGGCATATTATGCTGACAAGTTGTCAGCCCTTCAGGTCAAGAACAAAAATATTTAAAAAGCTAACATTTTCACCCTATTCATCAACCCCACCACCAATGCCCCATTTCCCATAATTGCTAAACATTTTCCTATCCATTTTTATGTACATAACTTAATCACAACCAATTTTTGGGATCGATGGTGGATGGTATTTAACTATCTATCATGTAACAACCATGAGGTCTCCTTATATTTTTTGAGGAAACTCTACTATGAATTTATCCTCAAATGAGATTATTAATTATTTTCATTTTAGTGAGTTTTAGGGCTGAGGAAAAAACTTTGCACAGGATCAATCAAGTACACATTATGTGCCTAATTGGCCTACATAGATCAATATCTAAAATCTTCTTGATCTTGAGATCCCCTATGTAGTTTAATAGGTCATGGAGATAGACACTCTCCATGCTCTTATTTCACTCACTGATACCCTTGTTTAGCATATGAGTAGGATCTCAAAGAGTGATGTTACAGATATGCCATAGGCTACCCAACCTTGACCCAACCCTTGTAGTTCATATAGATCTATGTGCACAGGACCTTTTGATGATGATGGCATCAATGGTTCAAATGTCTTAGATCATATTCTTATGAGTGATGAGTTTTTTCCATGTACATTTGGCTCGTAGACATCAATCACCACATATATGCAAGTATATTTTATATAAATTTGTTTAATTTAATTTATATTGGAAAATTTAATTTCTAAGATAATAATTAATTTAAATAGAAATTTAATATAATATATTTGCCATTTTTTGTGTCACAATAGGTGACGGTTCCTTCATCATCATAGTCAGCATTTATATCATTTGATTTATCATTACTATTGTTTACCTATTCTGATCCAGCTGCTAGGCCATCCATGACTGCATTCTCCTCTATTAAGATGACACCATTTAGCTATATAGAGGTAAAAATTGTTTACATATATGTTTTCCTCTTTGCATTTATTAGGATTGTAGTTTTTTACATATATGTTTTTCTCTTTGCATGTAATTTACTTCTATTCTCAAGAATTAATGCCAAAATAACACAACCAAAAACATAAAAGTCATGAATGGTCTTATGTTGGACCATGATTCCTTAGGAGTAACATCCTACAATGCTCTTATAGGGTCACTGATTGAGGATGTAGACATTGTATTCATATCTTCTACCCATTACTCATATGATACATTTTCTCTTTCTATTACTCAAGTTCAATACACTATTTTACAAGAAATATATTACATGCTTCCAGGGATAGGACATTATTTATGAATAAAACATGAAGCACATTTTTTCATATAATATTTGAAGCTTCTTTATGAATATAAACCCATTTTCCTAGTGAAAGTTATCTTAAAAGTGATAATATCCTATTAAATGGGAGTTTCATTCATATACCTCTTTCCCAAATACATTCCTAATAATGCAAACTAAAATTCCTATGACCATATGCATCTAAAACCATAAGGACACAAACTGGACATGACTTCACATGTAACATAAATACTTCCTCATCTTTGATATTGGTAAAAACAAACAATCCCTTTACTCTCTTTCCCATCTATATTTGTGCACCCAATATTTATATAAAATCCCATTATATATATTTTTTATGGGAGGCATGTGAAATAAATATCCTACACCATTCCACTTAAACAACCATCTCCATCAAATAAATAGGAGATACTATAATCATCAATGTCATGCCCAACATATACACCCTTGTGATTAGGTTGAGATATAGCATGAGTGTCAAATCCCACCTACTAGTTGCCCAAATCATTTCTCAAAAAGGCGAGATGATTGTCAAGCATGCCTACTCTTTATTCTCCTTCTTTGAAAAGTGATAATAATATCAAATGACCTTGTAAGACCATACAAAAAGTAAGTAGTTACAAGGGTCCTACCTAAGTCAAACCCATATTTTTAGACAAGTGATAAATCAACAACCAATATAGTCCAACATATAATATTAGTATAAATTTAAGATCTTAACCCAAGTATTTATATTTATCAATGAAAAAAGAGAAACTAGTATAATATATATTCCATTTCACTAATCCTCTAGTTTTGGTTTTGGTACAAGGTTATTGTTCTAACACTTCAATAGATGGCTTATCAATTCAGATCTAAGTGTATTTTCATGTACATGCTTGTCCTCCTTTTTCCTATAATGTGTCATTGTATTCATGTACTTATAAAGATAGATCTTTTATATACAAGTGTTTATATTGATCATTTTGGTTCACATATATAAGTTTTGATACTTTATATAAAACTAAGTGAGACCTTGTTTACATGAACAATTGATGGCTGGAGTAAACACTCCTCCCTCTCTACAAGTTGAGATAGACATAGGTATTGCTACTACAATGTCCTCTACATAGGCACTGACAAAGGTATATATTAGTTCTTATAATTTTGAATTGTAAAAATAGACTTGTTTTAATAATTTCAATACATGTACTAAGGGAAAATATAACTTATGTAAATGTATTGTGTACGCAGGGTTGCCATATGATAGCTGTTAGTCCTAGTTAGATGGTGATTAGGGAAAATTTTCATGTTCTTCCCATATTTGAGATGCTTATTTAGATAGTTGAGCTAGCCATTGACTTGTTTAAGCATGAAAAATAGATTAAGTGGGATTGGGAGCTTGTAGTAAGTGCACATGTTTAAATGATTTTTTTAGTGTTTTATTAGATAGTGTTATTTTAATCTTCAAAATTATTATCTATTGGATCTCATATTTAATGTTTTACACATAAATCAGGATTAAAAAGATATTGTTTTCAATGCTATAAATCTCAGATCTCCCATATTTTTTTAAATTAGAGTTTTTATTTCATTGTGTAGTGGAAATGACTAATGACACTCTTATCACTTAGGCTTAATGGCTCTTTTTTCTATGTACTTGATTCTTGTACAATTTTGAGACACTTCTTGGTTTCATTAGACCTATTACAAACCTCTCAAATTCATTATCTAACTCATTTCATACATCCCATTCACAAACATCCTCTCACTCTTTCACTATCTTCTCACTAGGCAATCCTCTTAAATTTCAAGTACCAAAACTTGATATAGGTATGAAGGAATGAGTATTTTTCCATAAATGTTCTTACATTGTCAAATCATACCTACCTTAACCTATTACAAGTGTTCAAAAACACTTCAACATTCAATTCCAAATATACAGCATAATAAGGCACCATATATGCCTGTGACACAAAAAAATCATGTCCTGTATCACAAAAAATCATTTTTAGTGATAATATGAATATTTATTTAATGAGAAAAAATTATACATGAAGAAAAATATTCTACCTGGTTGCACTAGATCAAATACATAGTCAAATTTATCTGATGATGTCTTATTTGTAAGTTATAATGCTATTGGAACCTGATATGTGTTGATTAGAATTAAACTCAGATCATCCACCCACTTTTGTGACTCACACTCATTCTAAATAGAGTCCATGCATGTAGAACAGAAACTTGCATGTGAGCTATGAAATGATTCAAGGTCACTTGAACCCTTAGAGTCGTACAATCTTCATAATTTACCATGTATTCTTCCTCCATTAACCATAAATGTCTATGAATAATATAATTTGGTTGAGCACCCTAACACATCTTCTCATTAAACTGTTCAACTAGATTTTTTTAATCTATCAAATGAACACCCTCTTCAAATTTTAACTCCTCCCTTGTAATAGCTATTTTTACACATGCTCCAGTACTGGCATGCTCCCCTTTTCCATGGTCAACCTTGGTGAAACTCCAAATGTGTTATACACCAGTGGTAATGTGCATCCTATTAAACCAATAAAACATCCATAAATTTTTGAATTGTGATGTGAAATTGTTAGACCAAATGTAATGTTGATTGAAAGTAATGTTCCTCTGACTAAATTGTTCATAGAAATTTTGAAAACAACCTTAAACATTCTCTAAATAATCTGATTTATCATCACTAATATACATGGTACTCCCTTAATATATATATATATATATATATATATATATATATATATATATATATTATTAGGTGCATGCATGAATCCTATAAACATGAATATGGTAACTTGTGATGAGTTATAATACTATGATTAAAATTTAATTTGGAGTTTGAATGTCTAATTCTTAGCAAAATCAGCTAGTGAAATAATGGAACCAAGTGGGAATGTATCCTTGCATATCTTGAAATGTTCATCTAACCATCTATCCCTATGTGTGTGCCTTGCATGCTCATAAACAATCTTCTCCATAAATTTGACCATAAATTTAGAAACAAGTATCTTTTTTTTTTGTAACAAGCTCTCACCTTTTAGATTCTTTGCCATCTTTTACTTGATAAGTCATTTATTTATTTTTGCTTCAACCAACTAATTCATGTCCAATTTCACTTGTAATCTCTTTATGTATACATTTATTAAAATTTGGCAATCCACCACAAATGTTTTAATTTCCATTTAAACATGATTTGCTGTAAAATAATTGCCCATCTGGTCTTTTACAGAAGATAGTTGGAATAAATTCCTTGGCTAATTTTAGTGGAAGTTCAATACCAAAATCTTGAAAAAAATTAGAATGAAAACTACAATTAATATGTCAAAAATCATCTTAGTGCATTGAAAATTCAACATGTTGCCTACAACAAGTGGTGAATGTGTGATTTATTTTAACATTAAAATGTTTTACCATCTCAAAATATCTTTGACAAACAAAAAATTGTAGATTTTTTTCCAAAAATTTAGAGTATAATTGTGTTTGATTCATATCTAATAAATATTTTGGATGTGGTTCATGGTTATGAGAACCAACTTTTCTTTAAATAACATCTCTTTCATTGGGTGAAACTCTTGTATTGTCTTTCCAAAATTGAGCAAGTAACTCTTTTAGAGTATCATCTATAGCCTTATCCTTTTGTGGAAGTCTACCAAAGAATTTTGAAATATTGTATTAGGTTCACTAAGTCTTTCACATCTTGAAATTGCTTTCATTAATATTTATTTATTTATATCAAGTGTTTGGCTTGTTTTTGAAATGAATCATTTTTTCCCTATTTCGGCACTTACTGCACAATTGTTATTATACATCAAGCAATATTACAATCTTTGTTGCGTGATCTCAGGCCTAAAATATAATATGCATCATGTATATTTTCAATAATTTCATCATTTTCATCATCCATGTTAGATGTTCTTAATCCTAATGTGTACATTTTAGGTCTCATCTTAATCAATTTTATCAATGAAACAAATAATTGACATCTTTAACTATTATACTCCAAATTATGAAAGAAAGTATCCAAAATTTGTTGAGCTAATCTTCTTGAATAGTGATCAAACATTTTATTATGCATTGGTTTTAAAATATTTTCATCAACTTCAATTAAGTACTTGTCTTTTCTACACACAATTCTTGGAGGTATTGGTAGTGGTTGAATTTGTTGAGAGGGTGTTTTAAAACCATTATTACTTTCATTGTTTAGAGGTGGGATGACATTTTATTCATTTTTTATTTCTTCATTATATGTTTTCATGAATTTTTTTTTATTTTTAATTTCGTCGTTATTTGTTTCCATCAAATTTTATTCATTAATGGGGGGTGAAACATAATACATAGACTCATCATCAAAAGAATAAAAAAATTGGAACTTTGAATGTGAACTTCCAACATTAACTAATTCATTATTTTCAATTTTATTATTATTCATTTTATTATGGTTAATTTCATTATTATTAATTTCATTATGGTTAATTTCAACATTATTCAATTGATTATAGTCAATTACATCATTGTTTAATTCATTATCATCAATTAGCTCATTATCTATGGCATTTGGTTCATCAAGATTAGGGTTTGTACCCTATCCACCATGAAGTTTTTATATTTGTATCTTCTGATTCTCTCTCAAATAATCTAATTCTTGCTCTTAAAATGTGATCCATAACCCATCAAAAGTGATAATTAATAACTTTTCAAAGGTGGGATCAAGTACAAAACTATGCAAATCTCACTTAAGTACGTAGAGAATATTTGTGGGGATAGAAATCTTGATTTGGGTTTAAAATAGTCATTGATAAGCGTGTTTAATCTAAAATAATAATAACATGATCATTTTACTTCATAACATGATCATGTTACATGTTGTATAAGGTTCTAGCCCATCCAACACATTGTAAAGATTATATCGACAATAATGTTATCGTGTTATATAATAACATGATTATGTTATTGTCTATATAAGATTTGGGGTTGTTAATTAGAAATGAAAACTAGGTTTTGCCTATGTTAAGAATAATGTGACACATTATTAAATAACGTGATCACATTATTAAATAACGTGATTTCATTATACTTAATATATAAAAGGGATTATGAATTATGGATAAAGGGATTAGTGCATAGGGTTTGTGAATTAGGGATTAGGGATTAGGAATTACAATTTATGTTTTAGGGTTTAGGGATTAGGGCATGCAGGGTTTAGGTTTAAGGGTGTATATAATGTCTAATCTCTATATGCCATGTGCAAACCTAATTTTTAATATAAATTATGTTAATTGGGACCAGATTGATTGGAAAATAGGGAAAGTTTTTGGTTTACAATTTAGGGTGTAGTGTTTAGGGCTTAAGTTTAGGGTACACAAGGTCAATACAAAGATATAATTCTTAGTCTAAATGATGTTAATTTTGGATAAAATGATAGGTTCAAGGTTTAAAGAGTTTATATTTATGGTTTATAGTTTAGTGATTATGAACTTTAAGCATTAAGGCTTGCGGTATAGGTTTTAAGGTATATAAGATACAATCAAGATGGTGATTAGGCTAAATTAGAGCTGAGTAACCCCCAAATCACATTTTATAGTCATGAAATTAAGTTTAAGGGGCTCTAAATAGCCCTAGTTTACTTCAAATGCATAATTAGGTTGAATGTGAATTTGGGATCAATTATCCCCCACATCATATAGATTGAGCCTATGAAGTCAATTGTGGTGATGGGTAATGAAATTTTAACCAAGTTCATCTCTGTGCACCTAATTCTTACTCTATATATATATATATATATATATATATATATAAAGGATGTTAATTGGGGATAAATTTATTGGTTTAGGGTTAAGGGTCTATAATTTAAAGGTTTTTAGGTTTAGGGATTATGGCTCAGGGTTTAATGTAAATGTTACAAGTTTTTGGGTTAAAGTTAAATGGTATAGGGTAATTTAGGGGTTACAATATTAGATATAGGGTCCAATCACTAATGTAATTGAAGAACATTTAAGTTGCTTGTGATACCTTTTTATGACTTTATTACCTTCATGTTTACATTAATGATAAAATTAAGGTCAATTATTTCATTTACATATTGCATCCATGTTATACAATTAATTGAGCCATAAATTTGGTTTAGGGGCTCAATTTTTCCTAGATCACGTAGGAAATTACACAAATTGTCTAATTGGATCAATTCATGATAGAATATTGATCTTTTGATTTTTTTGCAAATCATATCTTACTATTGAAGGGCTTCAAATAATCAAATAACTCCTCCTCTTTGGTTAATTAGGTTGAAGTGGATCAAAATAACCCCAATTTACTGAATAGATGCATAGCTAGATTGGTACTCCAAAGGCTTTACCCATATGTTTAAAAACAGCATATTATGACATCTTGTGATAAAATCAGTTATATCATACAAGGCATGTATGTTTGTGGCATGTAGTGGGAATTAGGGAATAGGGCTTAAAATTTATGTATTAAGGATTAGGTTTTAGGTTTCAGGACCTATATATTAATGTCTAATCACTAGATATGTCATGTGTTCAAACCTAATTCTTACTACATATGATTTTAATCGGGATTAAATTAAAGTTGGTAAATAGGGAAAGTTTATGGTTTACAATTTAGGGTATAGTGTTTAGGGTTTATATTTTATGGCTTCTAGGTTTTAATGTATATACATGATTTAGAGTACACATGGTTAATCACAAAGATAATTAAGGATAATTTAAATCACTTGGACCCATTTATTACAATAGAATGTGTTTTTGTGTTGTAAATTATACCATGGATGTCATCTTATAGATTTAGTGAATTAGTCAAATAGGGCAATCAATCATGTGATTTAGGCCTAATTAATCCTTATGAACTTAATTCTTAGTATAAATGATGTTAATTTGGGTTAAAATGATTGGTTCAAGGTTTAAAGAGTTTATATTTATGGTTTAGAGTTTAAAGATTAGGAACTTTAGGGATTAGGTCTTAGGGTATAAGTTTTAGGGTAATAAGGTACAATCATGATGGTGATTGGGAAAAATTTAAACTCCTTTAACATAGATCTGTGACTATTAAATAATGTGAATTTGGGATCATTATCCCCCACATCATCATATATTGAGCCTAAAAAGTCAATATTGGTAGTGACTGATGTAATTTTAATCATGTTCATCCCTGTGAAACTAATTCTTAATATATATATATATATATATATATATATATATATATATAAAGGATTTCAATTGGGGATAAACTCATCATGGGGGCCTACTGAGCCTCAATTAAGGAATTTCATCATATGATATCAATTAGGGATCCAATTGCTCACCATATCAAAAAAATAAATATTTTTTCAATTTGATATGTAATTCAATCTAAAGGATCTATGTGCAAGGAATTACATTCATATATAATGGAAATTGTGGATTACTTGGCCTTGATTACATACCATATTGAAGTAATCAAGTATTCAGTTCTAGATGATACATAATTTGGGCTAATTGAGGCTTGCCCAAGGAATTGTGTCAACATAATCTTAATTAGGGCCTTAATTACACACCTTATTCAAATAATTGAGTGTTTGATTGAATTTGATATGAAATCATGACCAATTGAACCCTCTGTAAGGAATTACATCCATCTAATAACAATTGGGATTTTGATTATGCACCAAATCTATTGAAAGAATATGTGGTTCAATATTATCTATTAAATTTAGTCCAAACAAGCCTTGTGTAATAAATTTCATCATTCTACTCTCAAAAAATGACTATGTTGGTCCCAAATACATAACATATTGAATCAACCAAGTATTTACTTTAATTAAATATGCAATTATGGCCAACTAAGGCTCATACAAGTAACTGAATACATCTAATGTCAATTATAACTTCATTAGACCTGATTGTAAACTATATCTAGATAATCATGTATTTATTTTTATCCTATACAAAATTGGGGTCAACTGAGCCCCATGAAAGTAAAATTTTCCCTATAATGTTCTAGTTGGGTTCTATTATCCCCAATTGCACACCATATTTAACCAATTGAGTATTTAGGTTCAATATGATATGAAATTTCAGCCACTAAATCCCAAAGCAAGGAATTACATCCATCTAGTCTCATTTGGGGCTCTAATTACACCATGTTAAATCAATTGATATTTTTTTCAATACTATACACAATTGAGGACAACCAAGTCCTATATAATTAATTGCTTTGACCTAGATAAACAATCAAGGAATTTTTCATCCAATGCAAAGAATTATGTCCATCTAATGTCCATTATGAATATTTTACCCTAATTTCATATCATATTTAACCAATCAAGTATTTAATTTAGTATAATCTATATTTAAGAGTAATTAGTCTCCTTACAAGGAATTCCTTCAATATAATGTTAATTAGGGCTTTGATAGCATAACATATTAAACTAATTGAGTGTTTGAGTGAATTTGATATGAAATAATGACCAATTGAACACTCTATAAGGAACTACATCCATCTAATAATAATTGGGATTCTGATTGTGTACCAAATTCAACTAAAAGAATATTTTATTCAATATAATCTATGAAATTTAGTCCAAACAAGCCTTGTGTAAGAAATTTAATCCTTCTACTCTCAACAAGGGGATTTTTTTGGTCTCAAATTCATAACATATTGAATCAACCAAGTATTTAGTTGAGTTTAATATGCAATTATGGCCAACCAAGGCTCATGCAAGTAATTGAATACATCTAATGTTAATTAAAACTTCATTATCCCCAATTGTAAACTCTATCTAGATAATCATGTATTTGGTATTATCTTATACATAATTGGGTCCAACTGAGCCCCGATTGCACACCATATTGAACTAATTGAGTATTTAGGTTCAATATGATATGCAATTAGGGTCACTCAATCCCCAAGCAACAAATTACATCCATATAATGTCATTTGGGGATCTAACTACACCATGTTAAATCAATTAATATTTTTGTCAATACTATACATAATTGAGGAAAACTATGTCCTATGTAATTAACTGCTTCCACCTAGAATACCAATTGAGGCATTTTTCACCCAATGCAACAAATTATGTCCATCTAATGTCCATTGTGAAAATTTTCCCTAACTACACATCATATTTAACCAATCAAGTAGTTTCTTTAGTATAATTTATAATTAAGAGTAATTAGTCCTCATTCAAGGAATTCCTTCAATATAATGTCAATTAGGGCTTTGATAGCACACCATATGAAAATAATTGAATATTTAGTTTAATCTAATACTTAATCAAGGTTAAATGAGCCCTGAGAAAGGAATTATGTCCATATAATGTCAATTAGGTCTCTAATTGTATAACATATTATAAAAAACCAATTATTTAGTTTAGTTTGATATGTAATTGGGGCCAACCAAGCTCCATCTAAGTAAATATGTCTATCTAATGTTAATTTGGGATCTATTAGCCTAATTACACACCATAGTGGGATCAAAGGAACAATAAATTGATTTATAGGTTAATACATCTCCAATTTTCATTTAATGTTATCAATTATTAACAAGAACATTCTTCCCAAATAATAATCTTAATCAACTAATATTTGATCTTAAGACTACTAGGCCTAATGGCTCCTATTCAGGTTTTAGGGTGCTGATAATATGTAACACAATTGTGTTATTAACATGATCATGTTATTAAATACCGTGATCATGTTAATAATTTAATTAATAAAACGATCATGGTATTTCAATTTGAAT
This sequence comes from Torreya grandis, assembly GCA_037957365.1. Classification (NCBI taxonomy): domain Eukaryota; kingdom Viridiplantae; phylum Streptophyta; class Pinopsida; order Cupressales; family Taxaceae; genus Torreya; species Torreya grandis. The sequence continues at coordinate 6,392,828 of JARHVA010000160.1, read as the reverse complement.
TCAATTTATGCACTTTTTGGCTTGAGAATGGCTTATATTCCCAAGCCAAAGGCTTGGACTATTATGTACAACTAATTTTTGTAAGGTATGAAAATCAATAATAAATTTCAACTTTGATTGCCAAATACACTAAGAATTTCAAAATGAAAATTCAAAAACTTGATATCATCATGATGAGCACACTCTCCTCTTTCCAAAAATATGATTTTTATAATTTTTGAACTAATTTAAAGTTTCAAACTATGTTGATTTCTTACTATGCTTTTTTTACACCATTGCATGCCGTAAACATATATGCCTATACATGTTCATGTAATTTGTCTTTCATTGATCCAAGTGAAAACAAAATATATGGTGACCAAGTAGGCCTAATTATACACACATTAAAAAAAAATTGATTTTCATTTTTTTGAGGTAGTTAGGCATGTCACACAGACAGCTATCCATTTCTTTGTCAATTTTTAGGATCTATTTACTTGAAAAAATCATAAAAAAAATTATTCATTGAAAAAAAAATATAAGTGGCATACACAAAGATCTTATCTAAATTTTCCTTAATGGGTTTTAAATAATATTAAATGCTGCTCAGAAAATGGTGCATATCAAAACCATTTATCTACTATGTTTTCTAAAAAAAATAGGATTTCCTCTTCAAATTTTAAATGTTTGACCTATTTATAAAATAGTGTTTTGGAAACTAGACTTGGAATGATAAATTTCATGTTCTTACACCATATTCAAATTTAGAGTGTAGATATCTCAAATTATCTATAAAAGTTTAGATTTCTAAAATTTTAGAAAAATCATGTCCATGGATAGGCCACTTTCTGTCCCTCAACTTTGTGCACTTACCCTTAAAAGTGAGTGTAATAGTTATTTTATTTTTTAATTAAGGTAAATGAGGTATTGTTTGATAGGTGCTATGAACCAAACTGGGACACAACTGAAGTGTCCAAATCCTCTACAAACCACATAATAATCATTAGTGTCAATAATATCCCAATAGGGTATAAATTTTCCAAAACAACCACAACCGACATAACATGTCCAAAGAGATTTGATTCTAAGTGGGACTAGACACAACATTTACTTTTTCCATTTGATTCTAAGTGGGACTAAAATCTAATTAGAATTATAAATCAGAGAAGCATTGTTGAGTCAGAGCTATAAATCAGGAAGGAAAAAGCTTCTACAAAAATCATAGCTTTAAATTGGAATTGGGGCACAACTGGGGACTAGTCCCCAATAAACAAGTAGATAATAAAACATCATAAAGACAACCAAAACTCTAAAAGATGAATAAATGGAATCCAACACAAAGAGGACATGCTACATAACCACCATAGATGGAAAAGTACCAAAGATATAAGAATCACACAACAAAAATTAAGACAATGAAAAAATCCTTTAATGAACAAAAACTAAAATTAAACCCAAATAAAACCTACAATCTCAAACATCAAGGATCATCCATAAGTAGAAAGGCTTCTCCTCGAAGAGAAATCATCTAACATCTTCTTGCAACCATTCTGAATAAGTTCTTCCACTTCTAATATTAGTATTTTTGCCTCATGTTTGTGTCCTCTACATCTCGCTGACATTCCAACATCTATGTTTAATTTCCCACCATTAAAATGAAAAAACCTGAATTATTTGTATGTGGTATTAAAAAAAAGGAATTGGTATAATAAACAAGTAATTTTACTCATTGAATACTTTGTATTTGTATAGTTTCATCTCCCTTATTATTTATCCATGCTTTTACTATAATAAATCATAAATTTAACTAAGTGAAATTTAATTTAATTTAATTTAAATATAAATATTCAGAAGAAGCCAATAATAGTTTAGACTAAAGAATATATTACTTAAAATGGGTATAACAAAAGAATACCAAAAATATCTTTAAAAGATATAAAAGAGAACTAGAATTAAAAAGAAATGATAAAATTTTAAAAAAGGAAGAAATGATGAAATTTTCAAACCAATAAAATATGCATTGTCATACAAATCTATACCAAACTATCTGTGAAGGAAAAATAAATAAACAATGTGGATTCCTTCCAAACTATTTGGAATAAATCTCTAGCATTCCATACCCTAGTGTTTTTTAGCTATGAGGGATTTTAATATTTTGCAATCCAATAAAATAGCATCTATGCAAATGTAATGTCAATGTCAATCTAATAAGATTTTATTGCCTTCCATTTTATTTTCTAGGTGATTAAATACTATCAATTTTAGGTAGCTTAACCACACAATCTGGCTACAATAGCTACTATGGAGACATAAAATGGACACATGCCCTATTAAGTACATACTTACAAACTATATTTCATTACATAAATACTCCAAAAGTATAGAATAAAAATGATATATTTGTATTTGACACAATGTTTTGATGGGTATAGAATATGTGGGATTATTTGGTAGTAGAGCATCAATGCTATAGCAACACTTAAAGAGATGGTGTTTAATATTTTATAATAATGTTTGTTTTGAAGAGATGCTTTTTTAATTTGAATCTTTTGATGTGTGAAAATTTATATTTGAGTATGAGGAACATGGTTACAAGATTATTCAGATTTTGGATATAGGGGCTAATTTTATTGTATTGCACCACAAGATCTGACATTGTATGTAGGTGGGAATAAATTCTGATTTAAACTACAATTCAATTCACATCATGCTGAAATGCACATGTCACCTCCCATTATAGACTGTCAAATAACAAGGTCTCTAATCAAGATAAGAAAATGTAGGTGTGTGGATTGGATGCAACAACTATATGAGATTGGAAAATTCAAAAAACTTAATTTTTAAAAAAAGAACATGTTTATGACTTCAATGATTTGAGCCCCAAAGGGTTGGAAGCTATAGAAAAAACTCAAGATTTATAATTTTGAAGAAAATAAAGAGAAAAAGAGACATGATATTCTAAGGTGAATGGAATTTTTGAAAGTAAGTGATACAATATGTATTTTCCATTATATTTTTTTTGTTCACCAATAATTCACATATTTTGCTTACACATGAGTTACGAACCCTGATAGAAAAAAGAAAATTTGTTAGTTAAAAACAAGAATGTGAAGGGGAGAAGATGAGAGTTAATGGTGGGTGTATTTGTTTCTCTTATATTTTCAATCACTCTTTCTATTGAATCAAATTACTATGATTTTTATTTTTAATTCATAAAATTAATTGTATTCAATTTTTGTAATACTAGGATAATGATGGTTTAGGAAAAAATAAGGAATGAAAGAAGAGAAGAAATGTTTGATGTTGCAAACCAATAATTTGTGTTGTGGACATGATGGTGATCATGTTATAGACATGGTTGAGAATGTTCTATGTTATGGATATGCTTGAGGATATTAGTGTTCATGTCCCAAGATTTGATACACAATGCAATATTATCAACATATGTCAACTTTTATGACATACTCTATTTTGAACAATGTAATGTTGTTATGTAATATTGGGATCTTCAATGAGAAAAATTGTTTCATACACTCATTGGATCAACTATGTACTTTTGTTTGGTAAAGGGAATTATTGTGATAGTTCCTCTCTATTTTGAATAATTATATCAAACACTACCATGTGGAATAAATTTGTTAATATCTTATGCATTGTTGTTTTATGATTTGTTACATGTAATATTTATTCAATAAAATTTTGTTGGTAATGTAATTTATATGGAAAACACAATGAATTACAAAAATAGTACTTAAATTTTGAAACAAGAAGTCCTAAAGTAAATTAAAGATGAAGACAAAATTTTCTATGTTGTTCTAAAATTTTACTAAATGAGTTATCCTAGTGACAGTCCTATGTGGTGGAGGTAAGATGCTTTCCAATAGGTAGCCTAAATATTGGTACAAATGTAAATTACTTTGCAATGTTTTTGTGTGGAGATTAAGTCTCAAGAGAGCTTATTCTATATCTTAATAAAAAAAATACCCTAACCAATTTCAAGGAAAGCTCCACTTCTAGTTTAGAATGAGAGACACCCATTTTTAAAATGTCACCTTAACTAATATAAATCCATCTTTGGAGTTCAATTTTTTTTTAATTTCCAAGTCCAATTTTATGTAGTGAAGATACATCTATAAAATAATATTTCTCTCCATCTATTAAATTAACTTTACACATCTTGAAAGGGTCAAGTTAAAGGTTGGATAATACTATAGTTTCTACACATGGCCATACATTTTTTTAAGGTAGGTCTTTATATTGGATTTCTTCCTTTCAAGTAAAAATAAATTTTCAAGTGTATAAAGGTTGTGAGATTGAAAATTACACCTTAAAGAAACTACAATGTTGATCAATCATCAAGTTCATTTTGCTAAAAGTCCTCTTTGGGTGCTCTAGAATCTATATGAAATTCCATGTTCTAAGGTTTTTTGGTATATTAAAAAATATCCTCCAAATTAGTTGACTTTCTATGATATTTTGTTATCAATGAACATATGTTTACAAGAATATTTAATGAATCATATAGTGTTAATGTTATAAATTAGTATTGGATTGCTATTTTTTTAGTGCAATTGAGGGAAGTTAGTTTAAAATATCTCTTGTATGTTATTACTGTATTATAAATTGATTTGATCTTTTATTCTGTAGATAAATTTTCACTTGATTCATATTCATTCAACACCCGGTTAGATGATGTTTATTCTAAAGTATGTCATAGTTATAAAAATATTTCTTTCTTTTTGCATTTAAAATTTTCTTGCTTTGCTTCACCAAATATAACCTATCAATAATCACTCCCCCACAATTACATTTTTAATGGAATTCAAGGCCTCTTTATATTTTTTTGAGTAAAGTCTCAAGTACAATCCCAAATTTGTTTCGTTGTTTCAAAATGGCATGTGAATTACTCCACAATAACAAGCCATTGAAGTTGTGTTTCATAAAATATAATAATGAATGGGGAAGGCATGGAGCTATAGTGGATTTTCTAGACATGACCATACAACTTGACATCCCCCACATTGCATAAATTTAAAAAATTGAAGTGTTTTTTTTTATATAGTTATATATAGGATGAACTTGATTTTCTAACAATCAACATAGTATGTGGCCTATATGATGGTTTTAAAGGTACATGAGAGATTCATATTCAAGATCCAACTAAATTCGAGAGCATCGATAACAAAAAGTAATACTTATGCCCTCAGATCTTCTATTAAAAACTTGGAAGATTAATTCTATGAAACCTCATTCTCTCATCCTAATTCTTATACTACTGGTGAATCTAGGTAAGTAGATACATGTGAAGCCTACAATAACATTAAGTATCACATGAAAACTATGAACTATGAAATGATTTGTCATACACTACACAATATGCATAGTTACCATAGGGAAAATATAGAATTATGTTAAAATGCATTTTAATATAAGGATTTGAATTGGGTTGCAACTCCATTTGTATACATTATTGAATTGATTTGAGTAACTAATTAGCTACTATTTAGCTCAATGGTATCATATTATACATTATTGTCTATAATTCTTAATGTTATTGCTACCTAATCAAAGCTAATAATGTTATGAGGGAGAATCACAATGACAGGGGTATACTCTTCATAATTTATTCAAATTTTTATATAGTGCATATGGTCTAGGGAAGTGGTGAATAGGTGATAACAATGTTCTATGCTAGAATTTTTTAATTTGAAAGGAAATCAAAACTCACATAAGCTTGCTTAGTAGTAAATGTGTTAAATATTGGGCCATATTTCAATTGACCTTCTCACCAATTCCCTATAATTATATATAAAAATTTAAATGGATCCATGCCCTTGTCCTATTTATTTTGTGCCATTTTAGTAAGTGAGACATGTAAATTTTATGTAAAATTAGCAAGTTGATATTTACTTAATTTTATCCTTCCTAAAAGAATTTCAAAATGTTTATCATATACAGAGGAGCCTACGAAACAACAACTATGTTAAACACCTTGAGCCTCACCTTTTAGTAACTTAGGGTTAAGGCGTATGAACAATGAGATATCAGGAACAAGAAGTGGCATGTATTATCTACAAGTTTCATGTTTGTATGGATTACAATGAAATACAATGGGTATTCATGAACCCTAATGTGCCATGTTATGTTACATGAGCTTCAAAATTTGAATGTGCATGTCCCCATAAAAATTAATTATTATAAATCAAAATAATAATTACAAAGTGATCATGATAGAGACCCCTCTGCTCCCTCCATAAGACAACATCCATATTTCCTCATTTTAGCATTTCCTCTTAGCATACAGTCACATTGTAATTTTGTCAGCCACACCTTTAAAGTTACAAGGATGCTTATCCACTTGGATGGAGGTAAGGTAAAACTCACAACCTTTACATTTTTTATAATTGTTTATAGATATCAAATATTGGCATTCCTTCAAAAAATAGATTGAATATATATTCATTACCTATCTTAAAAAAGGAGTCATATTTTATTGCTTGTCTATATATATTATTTCTTGTCTTCAAAAAATTAGTATATGTATGTATGTATGTATGTATGTATATTATTTATATATATATTTATATATATATATATATATATATATATATATATATATATATAATATACATATATATATATATATATATATATATATATATATATATAATGCCCTACATTTTTATTGTTTGTATAACACCCTTTACATTACGTATAATGGTTTATTATTATCCATCTTACTACATAGATTTTTGTTGTGATTATGATTAAAGGAAAAGAATTAATGAACCTACATCTTATTGTAACATAATGTTTATGTTCATTCAATAATGAACATAAATAAGTGTAAAAAGAAAGGAACCAATGAACCTACATCTCATCATATTACAATGTTTATGTTTGTTCAGTAATGGATAGAAATAAATGTAAAAGGAAAGGGACCAATCCCTTTTCCCCAAGCAATTTAGTGAACCAATATGAAAGTATTGAACAAATGAATGCAAATGTGGGTGAGGACCTTTGATAATGCGAACTAATCCATTTTAAGAGTAGGTTAGATGTATGGTAGAAATGGTAAATGGTTAGAAAAGATAGGGAGGACAAACTAAAGTAAATCATTGAAGGAATTAATACAAACATATCTTCTCTAACAAATGAGAACAAGGAGATAGATCTTTGTATTAAATGTATAAGGAAATTTGAGGATTAAAATTCATCACTGGGAGAATATGAAGCTATTGCAAGTGTTAGGGCTATTCATTTGGAAGCAAAGTAGTATAGGAATGTAAGACAAAATAAACTTTATGAGGAAGAGAATAAAGTGTGGGAAAAAAGTTGTTGTGTATTGTATGAATTACCCTACAACTCCTCCCACCACATCCATACTTCCTAACTCCAATGATGATAAAAATGATCATAATTAGTGTGTTCCTTTTTTATGGTTCATTTCACTATAATTATTGATTTTTACATATATATAGTGTCTTCCTTGACTTTGAACTTTTGTGTGTGTGTGTGTGTGTGTGTGTGTGCTATATGCATGTATGTATGTATATATTTATGTATGTATTATATACACATACATGTATGTATGTATTACACACACATAAATAATACACACACACACACACACACACACACACACACACACACACACACACACACACACACACACAGAGAGAGAGAGAGAGAGAGAGAGAGAGAGAGAGAGAGAGAGAGAGAGAGAGAGAGAGAGAGAGAGAGATGTGTGTGTGTGTGTGTGTGTGTGTGTGTGTGTGTGTGTGTGTGTGTGTGTGTGTGTGTGGGTGCGTGTGTGCATGCGTGCATGCGTGCGTGCGCGTGCATGCGTGTGTGCATGTGTGCATGTGCATTCGTGTGTGTGTGTGTGTGTGTGTGTGTGTGTGTGTGTGTGTGTGTGTGTGTGTGTGTGTGTGTGTGTGTGTGTGTGTGTGTGTGTGTGTGTGTGTGTGTGTGTGTGTGTGTGTGTGTGTGTGTGTGTGTGTGTCTACATATATGTGTCTAAATATATAATATATAACCTACAATTATATATTTAGACACATATATATTTTATTCTAGTTTTTGAAATTTACAAAATATGAATATGAATGTCTCATGATAATGTGAAGTTTATAAAATTTCCCAATACCATGTGTGTTGAATTCATTAATTAAAATCATTTTATTAATGTTACTTACCATTACTTAAATATAAATACTTAGATAAAATAAATAAATATTTTTAACAAAGCATGGTTTTTAGATGTTAAAAACATTATTTGGTTGATGAAATCAATTGTGAATCTTTACACATTTTTATATTTACATCATTTTTATGTTCTTCCACATGTCTAGCATTTATTTTTACAAATGATTCAATATTTTGGGACATATAACATATTATTACAAAAAATTGACACCCAATCAACTTTAGATAAAGGTCTATATATCATTCTTCAAGGAAATTATTTTTGGTTTGCATATTTTGTAACTACTTTATCCAAATCATTCAAAAAAGTAACATGATTTGATTTCACTTTATGTTTCAAAATGAAATGGAATTGTACATTTTATAGTGGTATATACGTGTAGATCACCATATTATCCATAAAATCTCTTGAACATCATAGACTAGTCCTGTAACCATATTCTACACACTATAAAGGATGTGAATAGGGATGATTCACCTCACCATTATTAAAAACTGACCTTGTTTGAAACCTATTACAACCATATTTAACAATCTTCTCAAGGAAATTAAAACTTCTCCTATCAACCGGAAGAGTGAGGAATACTTTGTCTAGTAATCTACATATCCTAAGAATTTTGGGATCATTGGGGTCATACAGATTATCGAAGACATTTTCATTTAAAATAACATTGCCAACATTTTTACAAGGTCAATAAATTGTTATGACATCATCCTAAACAATCCATAAATAGATGTTTGTCAGTAACCATATGAAATTCCATGAAAATCATTTACAAATTCAACAAAATAAGGATAAATAATAATTAATACATAAAAAATACTTACATGGGCATCAACATTATTAGTTGAATAAAATGCAACATTGCTTCTTGAAGAAAATTCATTTCAAATTTTCTTTCTCAAATCACTGAATTTAAAAATGTGCTTACACACATGGATTTGGGTTGATAATATGCATTCACACATTGTAAAAGACTAACTTGCCATTCTAAATTTGTAAAATGTTTATTATTTTATTTGGCTTATCACCCATACCACATCAAGGTTAATCTCACTAAGCGTCACATCACCAATAGGGATGACTTATGATTTTATCCATGACTTGTTCTCTAATTGCTCAAGCTTGAAGTTACTTTAAAAATCATTATCCTTACACATTTCACTCCACCAATAAACAAAAATATAATAGACACCAAATTATTCACCAACTAACCCACTCTTTGATGGGAAGAAACTTAGATTTCATTTAAAAATATGTGCATCAGATGAGAGTGATATAATTAGATGGTAGCATTTGTCTCTCGACATGCATGGGGAATTATATGTAATCATCACACCCACATGCCACTATGGTACAACCATTGATATTTCCAATATTTGATGAAAAATTCTTGACATGCATATTGTTCAATGAATAGATTCATATAAAAAACTGTTTTGAGATATTAGAATGTGAAATATTTTATGAAGGGCTACAATTAGCAAGGAGAAGAGAAGAAATTATTAAGATATTTATAAGGGGGAGAAATTAAATTTCAACACATAATATATCCCAAATTCATAATAATATGTTAGTGTGAAGGCATCAAGATTTTCTAAATGACAAATATCTAATTCCTTGATCAACAAGTAGAGCTGAGTTATTAGAACTTACTTTGAAATTTATTGTACCCAAGAAAGTGTGAAAAGATTTTTTTAGTTAAAATTACTAAATATGACAAAATGGCTCACATACCATAAAGTGTACTCATTCACATGCTTATTTTAATTTCCATTTTTTTACATTCACTATGACATGTTACAACATTTAAATTCTTATGTTTGTTTGCGAGAAAAACTCATATTTACTAAAATTCACATGTGGGTGGACTCCCTTCTAAGCATTCAGTTGTTTTATCCATCCTTATTTAGGTAACTGCATGCATGTGTTTTAATTTATTATTTTATTTTGATACACACATGCATTCACATCACATGTGCACATTAAAGTATGGGTATTATATAGGCACCAAGTTTTGATACAATACCTATTTCCATTAGGTCTTTTCTATGTTTTAACACACTTGCTCTAGTTGCGTAAATTTGGCTCTTTTCAAACACATTTCAACTCAAATTACATTATATATGGCCTTTTTAGATCAAAATATCATTATATCCATATTTTATCAGCTTATAGATCCTAATCATCCACTTTCTAATCAACCACATCTCCACTCTTAGCATTTATTGCACCTAGTACAAAACTCAAGACCTTTCAATTTTAACCCATACAAAATGGACAGCCTATTGATTCCATCCTATAAATTTTTATGTGTCTTTCTACATTGGCCTATTATCAAAATCCTTTGATTTCACTTATCATATTATTATATGGTTAGGCATTATATTTCTTATTCTAGAAAACCCTATATATACAAATCAATTCCTAATAAGTGACCAAATATCAAGAGAATGGCAAATCATTCTAAGTTATTGAGCTACACATTATTCCTATTTATTGTAAAACTTATCAAGGTGCCTACATATTGAGATAACATTGATTTTTCATCATCTTCAAGACATTTTCCATTATCATATTATACAAAAATAAGGTTTAAGATAATGCTCATGTAGTTGTATTAGATTTCCTAGGGATGAAACATGGAGCCTTTCTCTAAATAACACTTCACTAACATACACATGATAAATACAGTGACTATGATTCCAAATGTGTGGGATATGTAGTTGGAACTCCTCAAGGGGTATCCCAAGGTAACTAACCTTAAAACACTTATATTTATACTTTTGAGGGGTAGGTCAAGGAGAGAAAGAGAGATAAATTTGTTGATAATGGTCATTAATGTCTTAAATTATCATTGATGTCAAAGAGAGAATGTGTTACTAGTTCATGAATGATAAATAAGTTGTGTTTGATTGCTTGGATAGATATGGCACATCTATAGGTCTATAAGGATAAAAAAAATTGTGAGGCATCCATAGATGTCTTGGTGAAGTTTTGGTGTGTCATTTGATCATTTGGAAAGAGAAACATGCATATTATAGCTTAAGAGAATCCAGATCATCACTACATGTCATGTAGTTATGAGTGATCCAACAAGTTTATGCATTTTATGTAGGTATTCAAAAAGTCAACATTGGTCAAAGATTTCATGGAGATGTTTATAGAGCTAGGAAGGTACTCTAAAGATTTTAAGTCTTGAAGTGTTTTCTATTTTAATATATAAACTTTAAAATTTTATCTAGCAGACTGTGATGGACCAAAGACCATCAAGTTTAACTATGTTGAAATATGGGGTTAACTAATCAAGATAGATCTATGGTGAGTGTTTAATTAGGTGATAAAGATCTAATGGTGAGCATGAAACCTATCAAAAAGAGATAAAAGGTAAGCACATGATCATGTATATTATGATCCAATAGATTGTATTGAGTCAATAAGTCAACAAAGTGATGATAATACATGTAGGGCTGCCAAGTGGTGTCAGAGCGAGGTCTGACAATAATGAAGGCACGTGAGGGTGTCAAGTGTCTTAATCATGGAAGTGCAGATATAAGATCAATGATGAGTGATGTAGGTTAAATTTAAGAGGATAGAAATGAGATCAATAGAGTGCAATTGATCTATATTTTAGGGAGCATGAGATGAAGACACGTATCTACAATATTTGCATTTACTAGTGACCATTGGTATTTGAAATTAACATAAGAAAAACTAGTGCTAAGTATTTTACTTATATCTTTTGATATAGGATGAATTTGAAGGTGATGTAAAAATAAAAGTTGAAGAGGAATTCAAGATGAATTAATATAAGTGAGTTATAATATTTTGATGCTTGTATAATTACATCTATTGAGCTCTAAATTTGATTGTGTGTTTGACCATGTTTTGCAAGTGAGCTGAGAAGGATAATTGAGTTGTTCTTGATAGTATTTAGATGTTTAAAAATTAAATATATATTCAAAAGTTTTATATAGTCCATGAGGACCATATATGTGTATTTTAGAAGTTTGAACAATCCATCTTAAGAGTGAAAAATTGCTTATAAGTTGATTATGTTTATTGAATGCACTAGCAGATTGAGTGACCATGTTGTAGGAGTGAGTTGAAGGTGTTATGAGTAGACTTAAAGAATAAAATGAGTATGGAGATGTTTTATAAGTCTCCAAGGCTTATGATAAGGAATTTTTTTTCATATTTTTCCCCTATTCAAATATGAAGAGTTAAAATAGTATAACTTTATTTTGATTATTTGTTAAAGGAAGAGAGTGATATAAGTATAAGGTCCAATTGGACTAATTATGCTAGTTGTCAAAGTGTGGATTCAAGAAAAAGAGATAACCTTTGAAAGAGAAGGTATAGGTAATTTTGGAATAAAAAATAGTGAATATGATCATTCATGCTTGTCTGATCAAGTTTGATGCAAAAGGACACACAGTTCATTAGACCTAATGAGCCTAGAAGAGGTAGTTTGAGCGAGTTAGTCCTAGAGGTAGCTTGAGAGAGGTTGGAGGTGAAGTTTGTAGATAAAAGTGTTCATGATAAGTTGAATATTAGAAAAAAGTGTCTAATATGATCTATTCAAGTTATATGAGTGGGTCCTTAGTTCTTAGGGGGTTGATTCCTCCTTGCAAGATAAAGCTTGCTAAAGGTCTAGTTATTGTGGGTGCTCAACTAGATAGGGGCAGTAGCTCCTTGTGGGATTGATGTCTCACTAAACTAAGGGATGGGTGTTCCTTGATCATTTGGTGTTGGTCTAAATGTTGGATATTTTTATTATAGGACTATAGTCCATCTTACAAGGTTTAGTGGGTTTTATCCCCCAACAAGGTTTTCCACATATATCATGTATTTTGTGCTTAATATTTTTTTATATTCCATGTTCATTGTTATGAATGATGTGAATAATTCATGATTGTATGTGTTGAATGGTTAAGGGTTTAAATGGTTTGGAATTGGATTGAATATCTAGCATCACTGATTCACCTCCCTCTTAGTGATTATACCTCTAACAATTGGAATTAGAGCAAGACCTTTTATGCAAATTTAACCACTTGAAGGTGATCTAAGGTACAATATGGCTAAAAAGGAAATTTTTTCAAAATAAAAGGAAATCATGTGTGATAAATAAGTTTTCCATGAGAATGGAGAGGAAGAAGTGTTATATGATATCTAGGAAGAAGAAGTTGATCTAGAAGCTGAGCTCATGGGTTCTGGTGAACTAAAAGAGCAAAAGAAAAGGAATCATAAAATGAGGAATAGTATCAAAGGTCTTGAAGCACACGTCAGTTCTCTTGAGGGAAGTTTGTTAGGAAAGTTTGAGAGAGAGTAAAAGAAGAATCAAGAATAGATCAAGTATATCGAAGAGAAATAATATAGATTGAAGGATAGCATGACTAAAGAAGCTAAGGATGATAAGAAGACCATCAAAGATCTTAGAATTTAATTAAAGGCTACAAGTTCAAGCATGAGAGCTAAAGAATTTGAATATGTTCAATTGAAGACTAATCTTATTTCCCTAAAAGATGAGTATGAAAAGCTCATAATCAAGATAGGTAAGATTGAAAAAGAATAAAAAATATCAAAATAAGACAAAGAGGATGGTACCATAAAATACAACAAGTCAAATCATGTCAAGAGAAAAAGGAAAAATATAATCAAATAGCCAAATGCTTCAAGGTTTGCCAAATCTTTTACGGGCCATTGTTGTGTTTGCCATCTTATTAGTCATAGGGAATAAGACTGTGTAATAAGAATTAATTAGTCAAAGGGATATCACCACCATATTCAAGAAAAAGGTATGGAAGACATTGTTTACTACAATTGTCATAAAGTTAGTTACAATACTAGGTTTTTCAAGAAGAAACCATTTAGTCAAGATAAGTTCAATCAGGATCCTAGAGTGAAAGAAAGAAGACCAACTAGAGAGTGCAAGAATAGAAGAATCCAGTTAAAGGAAGATCAAAATCAACTTCAAGTAAAAGGTATGAATGATATTATTTGTTACAGATGTCATAAAGTTGGTCTCATTTATAGATATTGCAAGAACAAGTTGAATGAGTTCTTAAAGCAAAACAAGGTGTATGGAGCTCCTAGTGTGCAAGGAAGATGTCACACATGGTTATGGATACCTAAGTCTTTTAGGATAGATTAAATTGAGACCATAGATGCATTTTTTCTATGACAAACATAAAGGAAAGACAAGAACATTTATTATCAACATTTATTGACAAATATGAAGTAAACAATGAAGTCAGGCATCCATTCAAAGTCAATAGGATGATCAAAAAGGACTACAAGTTAAATAAAGGTATGGAGATATGGGAGTCTCAATTTTAGGGACTTCTAGTCTCTTTATTTTAAAGGGGTATCTTTATCTAGGCTTCAAGAAGATGTCATAGAGCAAGGAGTTAGGGGGAGATAACTAGCTTGAATGGCTTGGAGAGATGTGCATGATGTGAGGGGGAGCATATTTGAGATGCCTCAGTCATGGTGAAGTGTGAATATGTATGCTATAGTTATGAATTCAAGAATATTGATATGATGACTTGATCAAACCAAGTCATATGTTTTGACAACGTATTCAATCTCCATGCATGAGAAAAATGAACTTGTGACTTTTATAGGTAGATAGGTCCAAGGATAAGAGAGTCCCAGGTTTAGATTGGTTTATGTCAAAGAATAGATGATATGAGATAGATATTGATGTTAGGGGGAGATTTCTAAGCTCTGTGAGTAGTCTTTAAGGTCAAATATCAAGTTGGCATCTTGAGGAAGAGACCCTTTATCATTAATGTCAAAGGGGGAGCAAGATTAGAATGAAGGAGTTCAAATGAGTAAGAAGTCATTATAAGGGTGTTTTTCCATCAATGACAAAGGGGGACATTATTGAGCATGGTCATTTATGTTTAATTTCAAAGAGAACATGTGGTACTAGTGTATGAATGACAAATAAATTATGTTTGATAGCTTGGAGAGATATGTCACATGTGTAGGTCTGTAAGGACAAATAAAAATTTGTGAGGCATGTGTGTTTGTGTGTGTGTGTGCGCGCGCGCGCGTGTGTGTGTCTTCGTGATGTTTTGGTGTGTCATTTGATCATTTAGAAAGATAAAAATTCATAGTATATATTTAGAGAAGCTAGAGCATCACTACATACATGATTGATCCAACAAGTTTGTACATTTTGTGTAGGTATTCAAAAAGTCAACATTGGTCAAATATTTTCATGGAGATGTTGTCTACAGTGCCAAGAAGGTATTATAAAGATTTGGAGTCTTAAAGTGTTTTATATTTGAATATATAAACTTTTAATGTTTCTCTATCAGACTGTGATGGACCAAAGACCATTAACTTTAACTATGTTGAAGTCTGGGTTCAATTAGTCAAGATAGATCTATAATGAGCATTTAATTGGGTGATAAAGATCTAACAACAAGCATGAAACCTATCAAATAGAGATCAATGGTGAGTTCATGATCATGTATATTATGATATAATGGAGTGTATTGAGTCAATAAGTCAAGAGAGTGCTTAGAAGGCATGTGAGGCTGCCAAGTGGTACAAGAGTGGGGACTGTCAACAATGAAGGCACGCAAGGGTGCCAAGTGTTTTAATCATAGTAAATCAGATTTAAGATTAATGGTGAGGGATGTAGGTTAAGGTCATGAGGATAGTAAGGAGATAAATAGATCACAATTGATATATATTTTAGGGAGCATGAGATGAAGAAATGTATCTATAATATTTGCATTTACCAGTGATCATTGGTATTTGAAATTAACAAATGAAAAACTAATGATGAGTATTTTGATTATATATTTTGATCTAGGACAAATTTTTTTGTGATGTAAAAATAAAATATTAATATGACTTCAAGGTACATTCATAGAAGTGAGTTATATGTTTTGAATGTTTGTAAAGTTATAGATATTGATATCCAAAGTTGACTATGTATTTCAACATCTTCTATAAGTGACCTGAGAAAGATAATTAAGTTGTTCTTGATAGTATTTTGATGTTCAAATTTTGAATTATCTATTAGATAGTGTTATATATTCCATGAGGACCATTTTTTTGGATTTTAGAGATTTTACCAGTCCATCTTCAGTATGAAAAATTACTTAGAAGTTGATTGTGTTTGTTGAATGCACTGGCAGATTGAGTGACCATGTTTCAGGAGTGAGTTAAAGGTGTTCTAAGTAGAATTAAAGAATAAAATGAGTATGGAGATGTTATATAAGTTGCTAAGGCTTATTATTCTAAGGAATTGGTTGTCATATTTTTCCTTTGAGTAGATATGAAAAGTCAAAATAGTATAACTATATTTTGACTATATATGACTAGTTTGAGTGGTCATTTTGAGAGAGCTAATTTAAGTGCTTAAAGATTTTGTAGAAGTGTCTAAAGAACATGGAGGTGTTTCATAGGTCTTGAAGGTTTTTCCTAGGTGATCTAATCATATGGATATGTGAAATATTTGAGTATTTACTTTAGAAGTTTGAGACTATGTTTTTTGTGTATGAAGGTATAGAGTGAGGAGACCTAATTGATAGGTTCAAGTGTTGAGTTGGTGTTATAGGTGTCATGGAACCATATGAGAGTAATAAAGAGGATATTGGATATATTTTTGATGTGTTTGAATCATTGGTAAATAATCAATTTGGTCTAAGTTATCTCACATGTAACATGTGAGTAAGAAGGCCTAATTATTTTAGGTCTCACCAAGACCTAACGGTGGTTTGGGGTTAATGAGGTAATGACCAACCTATGAAGAGTGTGGTTCTTTCATGTAACATGTGTATGGAACTATTTTAAGTGTGATTAAAATATGTAATTCATCTTGGCCAACCAAGATGGGTTAAAAGAAAAGAGTGGTATAAGTACAAGGTCTAATTGGACTAATTATGTTAGTTGTGAAATTATGGATACAAGTGAAGGAGAGAGCCTTTGAAATAGAAGGTACAAGTCATTGAGGATATATGAAAGGTATTTGATTAGGTGATTATTTTCCTAGGGGTTTTATTCCTCCTTGAAATATAAATCTTGTTAAAGGTCTAGTTGTTATGGGTGCTCAGCTAGACAGGGGTAGTAGCTACTTGTGGGATTGGTGTCTCGCTAAACTAAGGGATGGGTGTTCCTTGATTAATTGGTGCTGGTCTAAATGTTGGATTTTTTAATTATAATAGTATATTCCATCTTGTAGGGTTCATTGGTTTTTATCCCCCAAGAGGGTTTCCCACATATATCATGTGTTTTGTGCTTGATCTTGTTTTGTCTTCCATGTTCATTGTTATGAATTATGTGTATGCTTCATGATTGTATGTGTTAAATGGTTAATGGTTTAAAGGGTTTGGAATTGGATTGAATATCTATCATCACTGATTCACCACATGCTCTCAATGATTGTACCTTTAACAAATTCCACCTATTATACTTATAAATTTTGCAAATGATCACACAACCCTACTCAACATCAGTTTGAAAACTTATCGATGAAATATACATTAATTAAAAAATTTAATGATACATTTAGTGGAAGGGTACATGTTTAAAAATAATAGGTGGTACAAATTTGGTGACCTACTGATTATGTCTCATATAGATTTAGTGCAATGTTGATTTTGTCTTAGTGATAATCATTATTCAAATTTCACATAGAGCAACAAAGTCACTTATAGAGCCTATATCTAATTTTAAAATTTTAGAATAGAACTTAGGGGTGTTAAATTCTAGTATCCTTTGTGTTTTCATTGTTATTATATGATTTAATCATTTTATTTCTCTATTTGTTCATGTTTTTATCCACTAAGTTAGATCTGATTATTGTCTTAGACTATAATATCTTAAATATACCTTAGCATTAGTTTTAATTATTTGCGCATATGGTAATTACCCTAAAACCACAAATAGATAAAATCATAATATCCCTATTTGCATTTGATAATTTGGGTATCAAATTAGGAAGCCATGAATCATCTAAAATTTGTTGTAGGTAAACTCATCTTTGCTCCTACAAAATTCCAAATTAAAAAATACCCACTTAGTCTCTCATTAGATAAAATTAAGAGAAAACATAAGATAAATATAAAAATTACAATTAAATATAAATTTATAACTATGTTGGCCATTTTGACAATGTATCATCAGACATGTGCTAAATATGTACATCATTAGTCATCTAATAGTATGTCATTGATTATTTCCACCATGTTTTACTATATTGACCATTTTTACAAACATTATCAACCATTTCTACATAACTACATTGGCCATTTCTTGAAATCAACTACATCAGTCATTAGACAAAAATTTATCAACCATGTTACAAATTACAACCTATAAAATGTCATCGGTTAGGTTGATGATGTTTTATAGGTACACAACCCTGTTTATTACTCATAAATTTTTCATTTTTGTTTATATTTCATTTTGATAAAATCCCATTACCCATCTCTTGATTCTTTGCATTTTGATAAATTTTGGGGAAAATTTTGGTAGTCATATTTTTTTGATGCTATATTTTCCTATTCTACCATATTTACCCATAATGGAATTAAATGCAAAACCTACCATGACAATAACTCTTCTACATCATCTAGCCATTGTGTCTTTATGTGCCAAAAATGGTTGTCTCAAAGCTAAAATATCTCTAAATCTATAAATAGAAATATCAAAAATGAAGGGCATATATCCTATTTAACGCACCCAAATCAAAAATTTCAAAATTTTGAAAATTATCTTTTATATTCTATATGTTGGTCATATCTGTGCAATCGTAGTTCCTATCGATAGATCAAAAGAAGAGCTAGAATCCTTACACCTTAATAAATTTTATGGTATCAATGGAATATTTTTGAAAAAATTAAGAAAATCACTTATTTTATAGGCCTAAAAGACCTGTCTTAGAAACTCTTTAGAACCTCACACCATCATGCTTCTTATAACTATCTAAGTAGGTGAAGATACACATGTTTATTTATTTACCTTCACTTATCTTATCTTTACCCCCATTTATTTCAACATTTACATATTTATCTTTATAGTGTTATGTTCTTTTTACAAAGCACCATCACAAATTAAACAATTGTGACACATGATGAGATTTGGATGGGTACATGTAAATATTTTATTTTCACTTAATGATAGTTTTATCTTCCAAGACTCATCAATGTATTAATCTACTTGAGTGTATGTCCTAAGGAGTACACTAAGATCAAGATGTGTTGGTTTGTATTACTTCATGATTTATTTTTTCATACTTATCCATTATTAATACCACTTTCATTCTTATCATGGAGGTTCCCACTCTCTTTTGCCCCTTTACACATGTTTACTCAATGTCATTACCTTGATCAATTTTGTCTTGTAGTTTTTTCCAAGTTGGTTGATGTCATCAGCCATGTTGATGACATAATATGTTTGATAGACATTTTTATATGCCATTGGTTAGACCAATGGCATGGGATAAGTTTTATTTTTGAATTTTAAAGTTTGGATATGTATTTATACAATTTTTATTTGATATTTCTCAAACTATAGACATCCAATATACTTTTATCCCATAGGTTGGTCCACCTGTGTAAGAAGAAGAAGAATTAGGATAAGGAGTTTACACTCGAGGAAGACTAAATTACATAAGGACTTAAAGATTTCAAGAAGAGACACTGAACCAACAAGTTATAATTAGTCTTTAGAGTCCCAAACCTGGGTCTTATTCTTTGCATCTTGACTTTACTTACAACCATTTCTTGCAGAATGTCATTTGAGCTAAGGGGGGGATATTAATGCACTGACAAGTCAACCTAAGATGAGTATCTTAACCCTATACTCTTTATTTTATAGTTTAGTGGTTAAATTATATTATTTTATTTATTTATGCTTAGATTAATATATGTTTATTAGTAATTTACTATTATTTGCATGTTCTTTGTTTATACTATAGGGTTGCCCTCCAATGACACTTTTAGTTTTCATAGTTTAGATACCTTGTGGATACCATCTAATGACATTGTATTTTATTTGATTATCATTTATACCTCTTAGTTAACATCTAATGAAATTTTGGATTTAGTTAAGCCTACACTTGATTTTGTTCATTTAGACTCCCCATTTATATCTCTCACAACCTCCTTTAATCATAAGGCTTATATATAGCCACAAACTGCTTTTTGGACCAACGTATGTTATCTGTGTTGGATCTAGTATGATCTTTTATATTTTCCTATTTTAGAGTATCCTTATTTTCATAACAATTCTTTACCTACATATAGGTTCAATTGTCCTATTAAGGTTTGAATAAAATCAAATTTTTAGGGATCTATGTGAAATTTTAGAAAGACAAGCAAGGTTTTTAGAGCCTTAGAATTGATGAACAGAGTTTTCAAATCAATTTTTGTATGTTTGTTATTTATGTAAATGTGTAGTGTATATTTTTGGTTTCCAAGAATGTTTAGTGTATGGTTTTTATGAGGTGCTCAAGTCTTTATGATTTTTCAAGGTTCTCACTTTCTTACCCTAAAAACCTTGATTTTATTGTTAAATTATAACATGTTTCCATTTTTTTTCAAAAATTAGATATTAATTTAAACCCTTATCTTTTCAATTATTATATTAAAATTAAAATAATAATTAACTTCGGTTTTACTATTTTTAATCATATATTTATAAATAAATTTGATTTAGATCCATTTATTCATATTATAACATGCTAAAATTACATATTAATTGAAAGGGTTATATTCTCCCAAATAAATTTAAGGGAATGAATACCCAAAGTAAAGTGAATGATATGAAATAGTTTTAAAAAAACATGTTAAACATAGAGAAAAGATTTACCCATGTAAGTATAGGGCTTAGGTAATTTAAAAATAGACACTAAATCATTATCAATTCTTACAATGAAAATAAAATGTGATATATAGTGTGTACTATGAATGAACTCAATTAATTTTTGCTATAAGATATTCCAAAGTTAAACATTTATATATACATGAATTATATATTTATTATGCTTTATGATTAAATAATGTACATGTGTTGATGCTAATACATATGTCATAAGCATATAATTTTTTTGCTCTATCCAATAAAAACCTTTGACAAGATATATTATCTTAACAATTTTAAAATTTAACACCTAAAATATAAATAATATTCTCTTACATGATTTTATATAATATTATATTTATATCAATATAAGAATTATAATTATTTTAAGGATAAGTACATGAATTTGGGGGATAATTTCATGAAAATTACCTATAACATGATCACATTAATTAATAACATGATCACACTATTTAATTAACATGATCACATTATTTGAATCTAGGCTCAGGATTATTGAGCCATAACATGATTTCATTATGTTAAATAATAACATGATTGTGTTATTGTAATATATAATAATATGATTGCATTAATAATGTGATTACGTTAATAATATCATTGCAATAACCATGTGTTGAAAAAAATAAAAAGGAAAAACTTGAATGCAAAAATACTCATTTTGCATTTGAGTTCCCTCGCTCTCCCATAGCTTTCATGATTGCGTTTTGCTTATAAGACTCTAGAGAGTTTTAAGAAGCTACTAAATTCATCCCATAGACATGTTGATCGATGATGCCACCATGTAGGAGAGGGAAGTGATTGAAATCTTCCCTATTTAACCCTAGTTTTTCATAATTTTCATTATTTAACCTTAGTTTTTAATTGTAATTTATTTTTTTAATAGCCTATCCTGCTAACCTTTCGAACCCTCCATAGAACCCTATGGTTTCTCTTCCTCCTAACCCTCCACAAAACCCTATTGTTCCTCCTATCCTTTCACCTAACCCTCCTATAATTACCCAAAACCCCCTATAAGTTAAGAGGTTTTGATTGACAACATTATGGGTAATAAACTTGAAATTGAAGAGTTAATTCATAGAATGAGGGATCCTAGTTTAACCAAACCCCACTACACTGAGCTAATTGATTCCCTACATGCCTTATTAGGTCAAATTGACTCTATAACAAGTAAAATTGACCAACAGACCTCATATAGGGATACTTATAGGGCATATTATGCTGACAAGTTATCAACCCATTAGGTCAAGAATAAAAATATTCTAAAAGTTGACATCTGTATCCTATTCATCGACCTAGCCACCAATGCCCCATTTCTTGTAACTTCTAAACATTTTCCTATCTATCATTATGTATATAACTTAATCATGACCAATTTTTTAGATTGATGGTGGATGGTATTTGACTATCCACCATGTAAAAACCATGAGGTCCCATTATATTTTTTGAGGAAACTCTACTGTGAGTTTGTCCTCAAGGAGATTCCTAATTATTTTGATTTTAATGAGTTTTAGAGCTAAAGAAAAGGCTCTATGCAAGATCAATGATGTACACATCATGCACCTAATTGATATGCATGAATCCATATACAAAAACCTATTGAGCTTGAGATCTCCTTCATGGTTCATCAAGTCATGGAGATAGACACTCTCCATACTCTTAGTTCACTCACTAATACACTCATTCAGCATATGAGTAGGCTTTCAAAGTGATGTTATAGATATGCCATAGGCTACTCAAACCCAAACCCACCCTTGTAATTCATGTGGATCTATGTGCACGAGACCTTATAATGATGATGGTGTCTATGGTTTAGATAGCTTAGAACATATTATTATGAGTGATGAGTTTTTGGCATGCACATTTAGCATGCAAACATCTATCGCCACACAGATGTAGGTATATTTTATATAAATTTCATTTTAAATTTAAGTTATATTTACAAATTTAATTTCTAAGCTAGCAATTAATTTGCATAGAAATTTAATATATATATATATATATATCATATTTTATGTCATAGGAGGTGACAGTTACTTCATTATCACAATTAACATTTATAGCATTTGATTTGTCATGGCCATTGTTTACATATTCTAATCTAGTTATTGGGTCATCCATAACTTCATCAACCTTTGTTAGGACAACACCATTTACCTATATAGAGGTAAAAAACTTCTACATATATGTTTTTCTTTTTGTATCTATTAGGATTGTAGTTTTTTACATATATGTTTTATTCTTTGCATGTAATTTACTTCTCTTCTCAAGAACTAATGCAAAAATAACACAACCAAAAACATAAAAGTTGTGAATGTTATTATGTTGGACCATGCATCCTTGGGAGTAACATCCTATAATGTTCTTATAGGGTCATTGATTAATGATGTAGATGTTGTATTCATATCTTATACCAGTTACCCATATGGTACATTTTCTCTTTCTATTACCCAAGGTCAATATACTATTTTATAAGAAATATATTAGATGCTTCCAGGGATAAGACATTATTTATGAAGAAAACATGAATCATATTTTTCCATGAAATGTTTGAAGTTTTCTTATGAATATACACACATTTTCTTAGTGGAAGTTAGCTTGGAAGTGATAATATCATATTAAATGGGAGTCTCATTCATATACCTCTTTCCCAAAGACTTTCTTAATAATGGAAACTAAAATTCCTATGACCATATTTCATCTCAAACAATAAGGACGTAAACTTGACATGACTTCACATGTAGCATAAATAATTCCTCATATTTGATATGGGTAAACACAAATAATCCCTTTTCTATTTTTTCCATCTATATTTTTGAAACCAACATTTGTATAAGATCCATGTGTGTGTGTGTGTGTGTGTGTGTGTGTGTGTGTGTGTGTGTGTGTGTGTGTGTGTGTGTGTGTGTGTATTATGGTAGGCATGTGAAATAAATATCCCAAACCAATCTACTTAAACAACCATCTCCATCAAATAATGAGGAACTAATATAATCATTGATATCATGCCCAACACATACATCCTTGTGATTAGGCTAATATTTAGTGTGAGTGTCAAAACCCACCCATTGGTTGCCCAAATAATTTCTCAAAAAGGGGAGATGATTGTCAATCATGCCTACTCTTCATTCTCCTTCCTTGAATAGTGATAATAAGATCAAATGACCTTGTAAGACCATACAAAAAGGAATTAGCTACGAGGGTCCTACCTAAAATAAACCCCTATTTTTAGACAAGTAATAAATCAATAAGCAATATAATCCAACATGTAATAAAGTATAAATAGAATATCTTGACCCAAGTATATTTATATTTATCAATGAAAAAAAAGAAACTAGTATATTATATATTCCCTTTCAGTAATTCTCTAATTTTGGTTCTGGTACAAGGTTTTTTCTCTAACACTTCAATAGATGGCTTATCAATTTATATCTAAGTGTATTTTCATGTGCATGCTTGTCCTCTTCTTTCCTATAATGTCTCATTTCATTCATGTACTTATATAAATAGATCTTTTATATACAAGTGCTTTTATTGATTATTTTGGTTTCCATATATAATATTTGATACTTTATATAAAACTAAGTGACCTTATTTACATGAATAATTGATGACTAGAGTAGACACTCCTCCCTCTCTACAAGCTGAAATAGACATATGCATTCTTGCTACAATGTCATATGCATAGGTACTAATAAAGGTATATATTAGTTCTTATAAATTTGAATTATAAAAATAGACTTGTTTTAATAATTTTAGTGCATGTACTTGGCATAAATATAACTTATGTAAATGTATTATGTATGTAGGGTTGTCCTATGATAGTTGATATTCCTAGTCAAATGGTGATTGGGGCAACTTTTCATGTTTCTCCCATATTTGAGAGGTCTATTTGAATAGCTGAGCCTATCATTCACTTATTTGAGTGTGAAAAATAGATTAAGCATGATCATGATCTTGTAATAAGTGCACATGTCTAAATGATTTTTATTGTATTTTAAAATTAATTTCTTAACAATTTTTTGAATGTATTTTATATTAATTTCATAATAATTTTTGTATTTGAATAAACTCAACTATAAGTTAGCTATGATCATAGGACCTGTAGTCAGACCTCGAAGAAATATAAGGCATTAGAGGGGTCTCCATATACTATCAATGCATCCTAAGGACAATATTCTTTGAGGAAATAAAAAAAGAGGGAGGCTATTTGATGGGTAGGATGTCTTACACATGAGATGTACTTTTTTGTATGCATATATGGCAATTGATGCATTTTTGGAATTATACATGTACATATGACATTAAACCAAA
Source organism: Torreya grandis (assembly GCA_037957365.1). Classification (NCBI taxonomy): domain Eukaryota; kingdom Viridiplantae; phylum Streptophyta; class Pinopsida; order Cupressales; family Taxaceae; genus Torreya; species Torreya grandis. The sequence goes on along the minus strand of JARHVA010000160.1, from coordinate 6,367,477 downwards.
ATTAGATACTATGTTGGTAGATGTAATTTTTTACATGCCTATCATGGTAATCTATATATTATTGACATTGGGCACATGTGCCTATATTGTATGCCTATCATGGAAATATATCTACTTTAAATTTAGTTTTTATTTCATTATGTGTTATTGTACAATGTTGTTTTGATATTCCAAATTATTATCTATCTAATCTCATATTTAATGTTATACACAAAAATAAGGATTAAAAAATTATTCTTTTCAATGTTATAAATCTTGGATCTCCCATTTTTTTAAAATTAAAGTTTTTATTTCATTGTGTGTAGTGTAAATAACTAATAACACTCTTATCACTTAGGCTTAATGGCCTTCTTCTCTTTGTACCTACTTCTTGTACAATTTGGAGACACTTCTTGGTGTCATTATACCTCTTACAAACCTCTCACATTCATTCTCTAACTCATTTCATACATTTCATTCACAAACATCCTCTCACTCTTTCACTATACTCTCACTAGGCAATCCTCTTAGGTTTCAAGTACCAAAACTTGATATAGGTCAAAAGGATTCAGTCTTATATCATAGATGTTCTTACATGGTCAAACCACATCTGCATTAACCTATTACAATTGATCAAACACACTTTAACATTTAATTCCACATATAGGGCACAACAAGGCACCCTACAGTCTTATGACAGCAACATGGAGTATGCCCTGTATCATAAAAAATAATTTTTGGTGACAATATGAAGATATATTTAATGAAAATAAATTTTATACAATGAAAAATATTCTACCTTGCTACACTAAATTAGATACATGGTCAATGTCATCTGATGATGTCATATTTCTAAGTCATAATGCTATTGGACCCTAATATGTGTTGATTGTAATTAAAGGTTCAAAACTCCAATCATCCACCCACTCTTATGACTCACACTCATTCCAAATAGATTCTATGTATGTAAAATATAAACATGCCAAGTGTCTCATATGAATAGTCCAAAAACTTGCATTTAAGCTGTGAAATGAGTGAAGGTCACTTGAACCCATTAGAGTCATACAATCCTCATAATTTACCATTTGTTCTTCCTCCATTAACCAAAAATGTATATGAATAGTAGAATTTGGTTGAGCACCCTAACACATGTTCTCATTACATCATTCAACCATAGTTTTTGCATCTGTCAAATGAACACCCTCTTCAAATTTCAACTCCTCCCTTACAATATCTCTTTTTACAAATGCTCCAACACCATCATGCTCCCCTTTTCCATGGTCAGCCTCAATGAAACTCTAAATGTGTTCAACAATAGTGGTAATGTGCATCCTACTCAACTAATAAAATATCCATGCATTTTTTAATTGTGATGTTCAATTATCTGACCAAATGTAATGTCGATTGAAAGTAATGTTCCTCTAACTCAACTATTCATAGAACTTCTAAAAAAAACCTTTCACATACTATAAAAAATTTGATCTATCATTGTTGACATAGAAATGGTACTCCCTTAATATTTTATGTTGTTACTTTGTACTATTAGGTGCATGCATGAATGTTATATGCATGAATATGGCAACTTGTGATGAGTTTTAATATTGTGATTTAACTTCTATTTGGGGGTTTGAATGTGTAATTCTTAGCAAAATCAACTACTAAACAATGGAACCAAGTGGTAATGTATCCTTTCATATCTCGAAATGTTCATCCAACCATATATCCTTGTGTGTGTGCCATGAATACTCATAAACAACCTTCTCCCTAAATTTGACTAAAATTTTGGAAATAGGTATCTTTTTTGTAACGAGTTCACACCTTTTAGATTCTTCATCATATTTCACTTGATAAGTCACTGATTTATATTTTTTTAAACTAACTAATTCCTATCCAATTTCACTCATAATCTCCTCATGGATACATTTTTTTTAAAATTGGCAATCCACCACAAATACTATAATTTCTATTTAAATATTATTTATCATAAAATAATTGCCCATCCAGTATTTTGTAGAAGACAATTGCAATAAATTCCCTGGCTAATTTTGGTGGAAATTCAATAACATACTCCTTTAAAATGTTAGTATTCAAAGTAAAATGAATATGGGAAAAAACATCATAGTGGTGCATGTGTGATTTATTTTAACATAAAAAGGTTTTGTCATCTCAAAATATCTTTGACAAATTAAAAAAATTAAATGTTTTTCCAAAAATTTAGAGTATAATTGTGTTTGAGTCATATCTAATAAATGTTTTAGATGTTGTTCATGGTTACGAGAACCAACTCTTCTTTTCGCAACATCTCTTGCATTGGGCAAAACCCTTGTATTGTCTTTCTAAAATTGAGCAAGTAACTCTTTTATAATATCAGTTATAGCTTGTCCTTTCATGGAAGCCTACCATAAAATACCCAGATCTCATTGGTATTAGGTTCATTAAGTCTTTCACATCTTGTGGTTGCTTTCATTAATGTTTTTTACTTTTATATCAAGTGTCTGACTTGTTTTTAAAATCAATCATTTTTGCCTTATTTTAAAACTTACTACACAAGTTGTCATTATACATTGAGGAACATTACAATATTTGTTGCATGATCTTGGGCCTCTAGTATGATATGCATCATGTAGATTTTACACAATTTCATCATTTTCATCATCCATGTTAGATGTTATTATTCCTAATGTGTACATTATATGTCTCATCTTAATAAATTTTATCAATGAAACAAATAATTGACATATTTGACTATCATACTCCAAATTATGAAAGAAAAGATCCCAACTTTGTTGAGTTAGTCTTCTTGAATGGTGATCAGACATTTTGTTATGCATTAGTTTTAAAATATTTTCATCTACTTCAATTAAGTACTTATATTTTATAAACATAATTCTTTGAGGTGTTGGTTATGGTGGGATTTGTTGATAAGGTGTTTCAAAACTATTATTGCTTTCATTGTTTAGAGGTGGAATGACATTTTCTTCATTGTTAATTTCTTCATCATATATTTCCATGTAATTTTATTGATGGTTCATTTCATCATTATTTGTTTCCATCAAATTTTATTCATTCATTTGGGGTGAAGCAACGTACATAGACTCATCATCAACAAATCAAAAACTTGGAACATTAAATTTGAACTTTCAACATTAACTAATTCATTATTTTCAATTTCATTATTATTCATTTCATTATGGTCAATTTCATTATTATTAATTTTATTATGGTAAATTTCAACCTTATTCAATTGATCATAGTCAATTTCATCATTTTTTAATTCATTTTTTAATTCATTTTCATCAATTGGCTCATTATCTATATCATTAGGTTAATTAGGATTAGGGTTTGTACCTTGTCTACCATGAAATTTTTATAGTTGTATCTTGTGTTTCTCTCTCAAATATTCTAATTCCTATAGTGTTTTGTTTTTCAAAAACTTCTTCTTCCTCTTCAAACGTGATCTTAAACCCATTATAAGCTATATTTGACAACTTTTCAAAGGTGTAGTCAAGTACATAGGTACACAGATCTCACCAAAAATACATAGAGAATGTTTGTGGGGATAGAAGTCTCAATTTGGCTTAAAATAGTCATTGATAAGTGTGTTTAATATAAAAATAATAATAACATGATCACATTATGTGTTTTATAAGGTTTTGGCACATCCAACCCATTGAGAAGCTTATATCGATAATAATGTGATCGGATTATGTAATATCATGATCACATTATTGTCAATTTAAGATTTAGGGTTGGTCATTGGCAATGAGAATTGAGTGTTGCCTATGTTAAGAATAATGTGATTATGTTATTAAATAACATGATCTCATTATACTTAACATAGATAAAGGATTAGGAATTAGGGATTAAGGAAATATTACATACGGTTTATGGATTAGGGATTAGGGATTAGGGATGACAATTTATGTTTGAGAGTTTAGGGATTATGGATTACGGCATGTAGGGTTTGGCTTTAAGGGTCTATATAAGTATAATTGTTATATGCCATGTGCAAACCTAATTTTTACTACAAAGGATGTTAATTGTGACAATCGATTAGTAAATAGGGAAATTTTTTGGTTTACAATTTAAGGTATAGTGTTTAAGGTTTAGGTTTAGTGTACACAAGGTCAATCTCAAAGATATAATTCTTAGTCTAATTAATTTTAATTTGGGCTAAAATAATTGTTTCAAGGTTTAAAGAGTTATAATTTTTCGTTTAGAGTTTAGGGATTATATACATGAAGAATTATGGCTTGGGGTATAGGTTTTAGGGTATGTAAGGTACAATTGTGATGGTGATTAGGGAAAAGTAGAGTTGATCAACCCCTAAATCAAATTTTATAGTCATGAAATTAGTTTGAAGGGGTTCAAAATATCCCTAATTTACTTCATATGCATAGCTAGGTTGAATGTTAATTTGGGATCAATTATCCACCACATCATCATAGATTAAGCCTATGAAATCAATTATGGTAGTGGGTTACGAAATTTTAGCCAAGTTCATCCCTGTGAACCTAATTCTTACTATATATATATAAAGGATGTTAATTGGGGATAAATTTATTGGTTTAGGTTTTAGGGTATATAATTTAAAGGTTTTAAGGTTTAGGGATTATGGCTTAGGTTTTAATGTAAATGATACAAGGTTTAGGGTTAAATTTAAATGGTACAGGGTAACTTAGAGTTAAGATCTCAAATATAGGGTCCAATCACTAAGGTAATTGAAAAACATATGAGCTACTTGTGACACCTATTAATGACTTGATTACCTTCATGTTTGCATTTCTAATAAAATTAGGGTCAATTATTCCATGTACATGTTGCATAAATGTTATACAATCAATTAAGCCATAAATTTGGTTTAGGGACTTAATTTTTCCTAAATCACATAGGGGATTGCATAAATTGACTAATTGGATCAATTCATGATAGAAGATTGATCTTTTGATTTTTCCCCAATTCATATATTGCTATTCAAGGGGTTAAAATTGGTCTCAAATGCCTAATTGATTGCAAGAATCAACTAGATCCTCTTCTTTGGTTAATTAGTTTAAAGGGGTTCAAAATAGCCCCAATTTATTGAATAGATGCACAGCTAGATTGGTACTCCAAAGGCTTTAGCCATAGGTTTAAGAAGTGATTTTTATGACATCTCATGATAAAATGAATTATATCATACAAGGAATGTAAGTTTGTGGCATTTAGTGGGCATTTTGGCATAGGAATTACAATTTATGTTTTAGGGATTAGGGCATAAGGCATAAGGCATAGAGCTTAGGTTTAAGGACCCGTATATTAATGTCTAATTTCTAGATATATCATGTGTTCAAACCTGATTCTTACTAAAAATGATGTTAATTGGGACTAAATTGAAGATGGTAAATAGGGAAATTTTATGGTTTATAATTTAGGGTATAGTGTTTAAGGTTTATGGTTTATGACTTTTAGGTTTTAATGTATATACATAGTTTAGGGTACACAAGGTCAATCACAAAGATAATTGAGGATAATTTGAATGACTTGTATCCATTTATGACTATACAATTTCTTTTAAGGTTGTCATTAAACCATGGATGTCATTATGTAAATTGAGTGAATTAGTCAAATGGGGCAATTAGTCATGTGATGTAGGCCAAACTAAGTCCTGTAAACTTAATTCTTAGTCTAAATGATGTTAACATGGGATAAAATAATTATTTCAAGGTTTAAAGAGTTTATATTCATGGTTTAAAGTTTATGGATTAGGGATTAGGTTATAGGTTTTAGGGTATATAAGGTACAATCATGATGGTTATTGGGGAAAATTTGAGCTCTTTAAACATAGATATGTGAGTATTAAAGATTGTGAATTTGGGATCAATTATCCCCCACATCATCATAGATTGATCCTATGAAGTTAATTATGGTAATGATTGATGCAATTATAATCAATCTCATCCCTATGAACCTACCTTTTACTATATAAAAATCATGTAAATTGATCCCAGGGGCCTATTAAGCTTCAATGTAAGGAATTTAATCCATATGATATCAATTAGGGATCCAAGTGCTCATCATATTAAAGAAAAAAGTATATGTTTTTTAATTTGATATTCAATTCGTTCTAAAGGAGCCATGTGCAAGGAATTACATTCATATCTAATGGAAATTGGGGCTTATTTAGCCCTGATTGCATACCATATTGAACCAATCAAGTATTCAGTTCTAGATGATACATAATTCAGGCCAATCAAGGTTTTCCCAAGGAATTGTGTCAACACAATTTTAATTAGGGCCTTAATTTCACACCTTAATCAAATAATTTAGTGTTTAATTGAATCTAATATGAAATCATGACCAATTGAACCCTTTATAAGGAATTACATCCATCTAATAACAATTGGGATTCTGATTGTGCACCAAATTCAATTGAAATAATATTTAGCTCAGTATGATCTATGAAATTTATTCCAAACAAGCCTTGTGTAAGAAATTTCATCCTTATACTATCAACAAGGGGCTCTATTGGTGCCAAATACATAAAATATTGAATCAATCAAGTATTTAGTTCAGTTGAATATGCAATTATGGCCAAGCAAGGCCCATGCAGGTAAATGAACACATCTAATGTCAATTATAACTTTGTTAGCCCCAATTGTAAACTATATCTAGCTAATCATGTATTTGGTTTTATCTTATACATAATTGGGGCCAACTGAGCCTTGTGAAACTAATTTTTTCCATATAATGTTCCAATTGGTTTCATTAGCCCCGATTACAAACCACATTGAAATAATCTTAATCAACCAATATTATATGTTAAGACTACTAGGCCTAATGGCTCCTATTCAAGTTTTAAGGTGTTGAGAATATGTAACACAATTGCATTATTAACATGATTGCATTATTAAATAATGCAATCACATTAATAACATAATCATGGTATTTGAATTTGAATTCAACTCCTACACCTTTTGGCTCAAGAATGGCTTGGATTCCCAAGCCAAAGGCTTAGATTGTCAATGTACAATGAAGTTTCGAAAGGTATGAAAATAAACAACAAATTTTGAATTTGATTTGCAAATACACTAAGATTTTCAACATAAAAATTCAACAACTTGAAACCATCATGACTAACATGCTCTCCTTTTTCCAAAAATATGATTTTTATAATTTTTAGACTAATTTAAGGTTTCAAATTATGTTGATTTATAACTATACCTTTTTTAGGTCACTACATGCCACAAACATACATGCTTATACATGTTCATGTAATTTGTCTTTCATTGATCCAAGTGAAAAAAAAATTATATGGTGACCAAGTAGGCCTAATTCTATACACATTAAAAAAATGATTTTCATTTTTTTTAATAAGTTAGGTGTGTCACACAGGTGGTTATCTATTTCTTTCTCAATTTTTAGGGTCTATTTACTTGCAAAATTTATTAAAAAAAGTATTTATTGAAAAAATATTAAAAAATATAGGTGATGTACTAGAATATCTTATATAAATATTCCCCAAAGGGTTTCAAATAATATTAAATGCTACTGAAAAAAATGGTGCGTGTCATGGCCATCTATCTACTACATTTTCTAAACAAATAGGAGTTACTCTTCAAATTTTAGATGTTTGACCTAGTTATACTTAACCATTTTTTTTTAAATAGTGGTTTGGAAACTAGACTCGAAATTCTACATTTCATGTTCTTACACCATCTTCAAATTTGGAGTGTAGATATCTCGAATTATCTATAAAATTTTGGATTTATGAAATTTCAAAAAAATTATGTCCATGGGTAGGCCACTTTTTGTCCCCCAACTTTGGGCACTTACCCTTTTAAGTGTAACAGTTATATTATTTTTTAATTAAGGTAAATGAGGTAGTGTTTGGCAAGTGCTATGAACCAAACTGGGACACAAATGAAGGGTCCAAATCCTCTACAAACCACATATAATAATCATTAGTGTCAATAATATGCCAGTAGGGTAGAAATATACCATAAATGACCACAACCGATGTAGCATGTCCAATGAGATTTGACTCTAAGTGGGACTAGACACAGCATTTAAATTTTCCTTTTCATAATATTTGTGATTTTCAAAACAAAATTACACATGCATGATATATTAGCCTCTATTAATATCAATATAAACTTTAGCAAAACTTAGTTTTTCTTAAAAACTTAACTAGCAGTTGCCTCAAAGGTGCAAGTTACACTGAAAGGGTTGTACTTTTTTGATTTTGGTAAAGTAGGGTTCTATAGAGTGAAAAAATATAATTCAATAGTTGTACCTCGCTTGAAAACCATGACTATCGAATTTATCTCACAATTTGTGTGTGAAGAGTGAAGAAAGAATAATCTTATATTTTAGGTAATGGTAAAAAATGAGGTTGTATGTTTCTGCATATAACTTGATAGTGAATTATGAAAGAAAGAGATGTTTTGTTTCATGACAAACTTGAGAAACGATGAAGTAGTGAGATGGACTCTCTCTATATATATAATTTTAATTATTATATATTATATTATTATTTTTATTAATATGACTATTATTAATAATGTACATGTATATAATATAATAAATATTAATATTAATATATATAATTAATATATATTATACTATAATACATAATTTTATATTATTAATATTCTAAAATATTATATGTTATATATTATTATAATATAATAATATATCATATACATATATATATATATATATATGATTAATATTAATATATTAATATATATTTAATTTATTAATAATATATTGTATATATATAATATAGTATAGTATAGTATATATTAATATATTCTATTAATACACATCATATTAAAAAAATGATATTATTAATATATTATTAATATTTTTAATGTTTTATATTTGTTTTTGGATCATTACAGGGTTAGTATTGGCCCCCTAGCCCATAAAGTAAAAAGTTTTACAATGCTTGGCACAAATCTAACCAAGAAAAAACAACAAACATCCACCAAAAAATGAGACTAAGAGAAACATTGAATGGCCACGTAGGAACACAGTATAACAAGAGAAAGCTACAAACCCAAAAGACTAGACATATTAAGAAACAAAAAAATTAGCAAGGACACCAAACTAATATCTTAAATATTATCACCTATGATGCCATCCTCATCTAAATCTAATAGCAACAACAAATCATATTCACCCCCTACATGTTCCTCCTTCTTAACCACAACTACTTCTTTCACTTGGTCTAGTCGCTCGAAACCCCTAGATGAGGAAGGCATAAAGGGCATTACCACCTCCTTTGGTCTAGGGTTTGTAGCCTCCACCAGCACTGAATTATACTAGGATGATACTTCTAGAATTCCATATAGCACCCATTTAACCAACTTCCTCATTTCCTCCACCCTCTTCTACTCATGTCGATGGCTATGTAATTACACCACCTCTGGGATGGGATTCATCATTTACGACATCATTGGCAATGAGACAAATTTACTAATCTTCATGTCAGGTAGAATGACCTTCTTTTGGTGGTCCTCCATGAAATTTAAGAGAATCATGAATCTAGTTTCCAAAGATTGAAATGTAGAAGCAGGGGTGACTCTTAGGCCATCCCACCCTGAGAACAACATGAACAAGAGAGGGGTCAAGTCATGCAAACAAATTTTATTGATTAAGCCAACTTGACATTCCAAATGAACACATAATGTTACCACCTTCACTACCACCACCACATCAAATATTAGGAACATGAGATTAGAGGTAAAGATAGTCACCACTTCTGAGTTCACCCTACACTTGATCCCCTTAACTAGGAACTCTTAGCCCAAAACATCCACTATAGCATCATGCACTTCCTCTAAAGTTAACCAAAAAATATGTCAGAGACAAGCTCATGATATTAGTCCCTCAAAGGTCATCTCCCTCACCTCACTAGACCTAAATATATACATAGTGCTAAGTCCAATGTCACTCTGGCTCTCCATTGATTTCACTCCCAAACACAACACAAAATTTTCATAGGCCACCTAGGCATATGCAACATGAAACATGATAGCTGAAGAATAAATGAGCATAGGGGAAGCCTCTAGCCTCCCTCGTGCTAAGGAGAGCCATCAATCACCCCAATAAAAATCCCAACTAACATAAATGTGAATCCTCCTCCCCTATCACTTCACTCACATTATTGACAAATAATGATTAAATGGAGTGAGTGGGGGCATGCCCGAAGTGTTTGAAACCACAATGCTCTGCTAAAGGCTCTGATAGGTACATTAGCCATTTTATAATTGCGTTGTGTGGATAAATGAATACAAAAGTATAGGTAAACAAAATTCAACCAAGATCAATCAATGAAATTGAATTGAAATCTTCCCAAGTATCTCTAATATTATCCAACCTATAAACCTTTAATTGATTGATGTCATAGTTTTCTAGGAAGTACATAGCCGTATTCACCTCCTAAAAGTAATGTTACCACTTTATAGTAGAGAAAGCTTCCAAATTTTGCCATGTTTTCTTCAAGATATTCTCTAAGTGCCATGATTTAGCCTTTTTTTTCCAAAGCTGAAAGGATAACTTGTGAATCGCCTTCCATAATCAGATTTGGAATCCCACATTGGATAGCCAATTCAATACTACTCGGTAGAGCTTAAGCTTCTACTTCATTATTGGACCCATCCTAGATTTTCTTAGATAAAGCTTTGATCATTGATCCACAGTAGTCACGAATAATTTAGCCCACCCTGAAAGCCCCTAGATTACCACATACTACACCATCAAAATTCAATTTAAACCACCCTGGAGGAGGGGGCATCCATTCGTACTTTCTAATTTTGACCTCATTATTGATGATGATTGACCCATTAATAGGGGAATGTATTATATATTATATTACATTACATTATATATTAACATATGAATATATTATAATATACAGTATATATTATTATAATATATATTTTTAATATTGGTAAATGCTTTTAAAATAATTTAATTAGAATTATAAATTAGAGAAGCATTTTTGAGTCAAAGCTATAAATCAAGAACGAAGAAGCTTTTATAGAAATTAGAGCTTCAAATTGAAACTGGGGCACAACTCAGGACTAGTCCCCAATAAATAAGTAGATAATAAAATGACACAAAGACAACCAAAACTCTAAAAGATGAAAAAGGGAATCCAACACAAAGAGGACATGCTACAAAACCACCATAGATGGTGAAGTACCAAAGATAGAAGAATCACACAACAAAAATTACAACAATGAAGAAATCCTTCAATGAACAAAAATGGAAATTAAACCCAAATAAAACCTACAATCCTGAACATCAAGGATCATCCACAAGTAGAAAGGCTTATCCTCAAAGAGAAATCATCCAACATCTTTTGGCAACCATTTTGAATAAGTTCTTTTGCTTCTAGTCTCAATCTTTATACCTTCGATTTGTGTCCTCCACGTCTAGCTGACATTCCTACATCTACCTTTTGTTTCCCACCATTAAAATGAAAAAACAAAATAACCTTAAAGATAGGTCCTCCAAACAAATCTCCACCAATATATCAAATTATAATAATAAATATAATTATTATTTATATTATTGTATAATATAATATTATCAAATTTTAATTTTTAACCCCACAATAATAATAATAATAATAATAATAATAATAATAATAATAATAATAATAATAATAATAATAATAATAATAATAATAATAATAATAATAATTAATACTCCTATGTTTTTAAGTTGTGAGGGATTTTAAGATTTTTTAATCCAATAAAATATCATCTGTGCAAATGTAATGTCAATGTCAATGTCATAAATAGGCCTTTATTTTCTTTTCTCTTATGACACGGGAATATGACTAGTCAAAAACATGAGAAAAATAGAGAAAATATCACCCTCACATGACCATTCTACATCAGGTTTTAACCTCACTACAGTCAAGTGTGGTGTTGTACATCTTAATAATTCCCCCCACTTTATTATGTGCCTACCAATTCTCCTAAGCTAGATTGACAACCACATTATTTTATTTTATTTGGTATTATTAAATTAATATTAATTAGGTTTAATATTAATTTCATTTATAGTTGCATTTCGATCAACAAGAATAAATTAACTATATATATATATATATATTACAAAAAATATATTAAATATAGTATTATTTTTAATTTTAAGGTTATTTTAATATAGGACTCAAGCATTGAAAGTATTTTGAAAGTATAATTCAGAGATAAATAAAATTAGAAGATGGACAATTAGTAGAAGTTTGAGTATTGAGGAGATTGCATAGATAATGCTTGGAATAGTGAAGGGATGCCAAGGGAGGCCCCATAAAATTTGAAGAAGGTCAGACGGGTCCCCTAAACCATGTTTTATTAACTTAACATCCTTAAGATAGCTACAAACAATGTGTTACACTATTCTTGTTTTGTTGATAAATAATAATATGCTATACATAAAAATGCCCAAGATAATATGTAATAAGCATGCTAAAGAAGTTGATAGTTTGAGCAAACATGTTAAAAAACTATAAAAAAATATAGATTGCCCAAAGACTAGAGCAATAATAATTCCATATGATCAAGCATTATCTAGAATGTTTCAGATGTCTTATGAAGTTATATAGCTTGTTGGTTATTGCCTTCTTGCAAACCTAAAATTTCAAGTTTTTTGTTATTTTGCTCCATATTTAGTTTATGGAAGCTCCAAAGAGGATGTTGGTCATTTAAGTTCATTTATCTCTATTTATATTAATCTAGTTCAAGTTATGCCCTTGTGTTTTTAGTTGTTCAAAGAGGGACATTTTGGCAATGAATTTTAGACCAATTAATACTTTCCAATGGTAATTTAGCACTGTAAATATTTGGGCTCTTAGTTATTAATATGAATGAAATTATTTTGACCTTATCACAAGAAAAAACATTGCAAATAACTTAAATACACACAAACTTACTATCACTAGAAGGCATGTGAAAAAAAGGTAGATTGGATTGCATAAGGTCCTGCAACAATAAAAGGATTGTTCATCATTCCATTTGCACCCCACTACATACTAGTGAGGGGTGTATAATCATCCGACCTCTTCTGGTAACCATTCCAAATAAGTTCTTTTGCTTCTAGTCTCAATCTTTCTACCTTCGGCTTGCATCCTCTATGTCTTATTGGCATTCATACATCTGTGTTTTATTTCCCACAATTAAAATGAAAAACACTAAATAACCTTTAAGACAGATCCTCCAAATGAGTCTCCACCAGAATATCACATTATAATAATAAATGTAATTATTATTTATATTATTATATAATATAATATTATCAAATCTTAATTTTTAACACCAAAATAATAATAATAATAATAATAATAATAATAATAATAATAATAATAATAATAATAATAATAATAATAATAATTAATACTCCCATGTAAGATTTAAAAAAATACCAAAACCAAATTATTTGCATGTGGTATTAAAAAAGCGAAATGTTATAATAGACAAGCCATTTTAATCGTTGAATATTTTATATTTATACAGCTTTATCTCCTATTATTATTTATCCATGCTTTTATTGTAATATTATCATAAATTTAACTAAATGAAATTTAAATTAATTTAAATATAAATATTCAAAAGAGGCCAAGAATAGTTTGGACTAAAGAATATATTACTTAAAATGGGTATCATAAAAGAATACCAAAAATATCAAAGAATATATTACTTAAAATGGGTAGAATAAGAGAATACCAAAAATATCTTTAAAAGATATACAAAATAACTAAAATTAAAAAGAAATGACAAAATTTTTAAAAAGGGGAAAAGGATGATATTTTCAAACCAATAAAATATGCATTGTCTTACAAATATGTACCAAAACATCTGTGAAAGAAAAATAAATAAACAATATGGATTCATTCCAAACTGTTTGGAACAAATCACTGCCATTCCATACCCTAGCATTTTTTAGTTGAGAGTACTAGGGACCCTTGGGAATGGTAAGGCAAGGTTGAGGGATTTTAAGATTTTGCAATCCAATAAAATAGCGTCCGTGCAAATGTAATGTCAATGGCAATGTCCACTCACTGTTATGGCCTTTCTTTTTCTTTTATAGGTGATTAATCTTCAATTTCAGCTTGCTAATGTTTTATGGCCATTGAAGGTTTTTCCTCTCATCAACATCATACCCTATTTACATGAATATAAGAGGGAATATGACCAGTCAAAAACACAAGAAAATTAGGGAATCACCTTTTTTAGTTGAGGCCATATTAATCATTCTAATTTTCATATTAATGTTATTTCCCTCTCTTGGCAGCTATATATTTTCAATTATTTTTAAAAAAATATAAGATAATTAATATTTCAATTTGATATTTAATTCATGTAAAATAAATTGTATTAAATATTAATGAGATCATATAAATTTTTACCTGGAGTAAATTTTACATTAAATTTGATTAAATATTACAATTAAATACTATTTATGTTGGGTAGCTTAACCACACAATCTGGTTAAAATAGCTACTATGGAGACACAAAAGGGACACATGCCCTTTTAAATATATACTTACAAACTAGATTTAATTACACAAATTCTCCAAAAGTATAGAATAAAAATGATAGATTTATATTTGCCTCAATGTCTTGATGGGTATAGAATATGTGGGAATATTTCACAACGAAGCGTCAATGTTATAGCAACACTTGAAGAGATTTTGTTTAATATTTTATCATGATGTTTATTTTGAAGATATGATTATTTGATTTAAACCTTTTGATGTGTGTAGATTTATCTTTGAGTATGAGGAGCATGGTTACAAAATTATTCAGGAGTTTGGATATCTAGACCAATTTTATCATATTATACCATAATATATTGCATTTTATGTAGGTTGGAATAAATTTTGATTTAAACTATAGTTCAATTCACATCATGTTGAAATGCACATGTCACCTCCGATTATAGACTATCAAGCAACAAGGTCTCCAAACAAGATAAGAAAATGGAGGTTTGTAGATTGGATGCAACAACTATATGAGATGTGAAAATGCAAGAAACTTACTTTTTAAAAAAAACATGTTTATGACATTGATGATTTGAGCCTCGAAGGCTTGGAAGATATAGGAAAAAAAACTCAAGATTTATAATTTTGAAGAAAATAAAGAGAAAAAGAGACAGGATATTCTAAAGCAAAGGGAATTTATGAAAGTAATTGATACATTATCTGTTTTCCATTATATTTTTTTGCTCACCAATAATTCACATCTTGTGCTTCCACACGAGTTATGAAGACTGACAGAAAAAAGAAAATATATTAGTTACAAACAAGAATGTGAAGGGGAGAAGATGAGAGTTGAAGGTGAGTATATTTGTTTCTCTTCAATTTTCAATCACTCTTGCTATTTAATCAAATTATTGTGATTTTTATTTTTAATTTATGAAAGTAATCATATTCAATTTTTATAATACCAATATAATGGTGGTTTAACACAAAATAAGGAATGAAAGAAGAGAAGACATGTTTGATGTTGCAGACCAATAATTTGTGTTGCAGGTGTGATGATGTTCATGTTCTAGACATGGTTGAGAATATTCTATGTTATAGATATGCTTGAGGATATTAATGTTCATGTCCCAATATTTGATACATAATGCCATATTATCAACATATGCCAAATTTTATGACATACTATTTTGAACAATGTAATGTTGTTGTGTAATGTTGGGATCCTCAATGAGATCAAAATTATTTCATACACTCATTGGATAAACTATGTACTTTTTTTATAGATCAACTATGTACTTTTTGTTGGGGAAAGTAGGCTGATGTGATAGTTCCTCCCTATTTGGAACAATTATATCAAACACTACCATGTGGAATAAATTTGTTATTCTCTTATGCATTGTTGTGTTGTGATTTGTTAAGTGTAATATTTATTTAATAAAATTTTATTAGTAATGTAATTTATATGGAAAACACAATGAATTACAAAACTAGTAGTAAAATTTTGAAACAAGCAATCCTAAAGCAAATTAAAGATGACAAAATTTTCTATGTTGAGCTAAAGTTTAACTGAATGAGTTATCCTAGTGCCAATCCTATGTGGTGGAGGCAAAAAGCTCACCATCAACTACTCCAAATGTTAGTACAAATATAAATTACTTTGCAATGTTTTTGTGTGGAGATTAAGTTTCAAGAGAGCTTATTTGAGATCTTAATAAAATAAAATACCTCATCCAATTTCATGGAAAGCTCCACTTCTAGTTTAGAATGAGAGACACCCATTTTTAAAATGTCACCTCAACTAATATAAATCCATTTTTGGAAATGTAAATTTTTTCATTTCCAAGTCCAATTTTAGGTAGTGAAAAAACATCTATAAAATAAAATTTCTCTCCATCTATTAAACTAACTTTACAGGTCTTGAAAGGGTCAAGTTAAAGGTTGGACAATAGTGTAGTTTCTACACATGGCCATACATTTTTTTAAGGTAGGTCTTTATGTTGGATCTCTTCCTTTCATGTATAAATAAATTTTCAAGTGTATAAAGGTTGTGAGACTAAAAATTACACCTCAAAGAAACTACAATGTTAATCAATCATCAAGTTCATTTTGCTACAAATCCTCTTTGGGTGCTCTAGAATCTATATACGATTCCATGTTTTAAGGTTTTTTGGTATATTTAATAATATCCTGCAAATTAGTTGATTTTGTATGATATTTTTTTTACTGAGTAACATATGTTTACAAGAATATTTAATTAATCATATAGTGTCAATATTATAAACTAGTATTGAGTTGCTATTCTTTTAGTGCAATTGAGGGAAGTTATTTTTAAAGATCTCTTAGATGTTATTAGTATATTATAGATTGATTTGATCTTTTATTATGTAGATAAATTTTCACTTGATTCATATTAATTCAACACCTAGTTAGGTGATGTTAATTTCTCAAGTATGTCACAGTCATTGAAATATTTCTTTCTTTTTGCATTCACAATTTTCTTTATTTGATTCACCAAATATAACCTAATAATAATTACTCCCCCACAATTACATTTTTAATGGAATTCAAGGCCTCTTTATATTTTTTGAGAAAAGTCTGAAGCACAATCCCAACATTGTTCCCTTATTTCAAAATGGCATAAAAATTACTCCAGAATAACAAGGCACTGAAGTTGTGTTGCATAAAACAAAAATATGAATGGGGAAGGCATGAAGCTATAATGGATTTTCTACACATGACTATACAACTTGACATCCCTAACATTGCATAAATGAAAATTTTGGAAGTGTTTTTTTTGTATGTAGTTATATATAGGATGAACTTGATTTTCTTACAATCAACACGATATGTGACCCATATGATGTTTTTAAAGGTACATGAGAGATTCATATTCAATATCCAACCAAATTTGATAGCATTGATAACAAAAAGTAATGCCCTTAGATCTTCTATTATAAACTTTGAAGATGAGTTTCATGAAACCTCATCCCCTAATCCTAATTGGTATATTTTTGGTGAATCTGGGTAAGTAGATACATGTGAAGCCTACAAAAACATGAAAACTATAAAATATGAAACCATTTGTCATACACTACTCAATATCCATAGTTACCACAGGTAAAATATAAAACTATGCTAATATGCATCTCAATATAAGGATTTAATTTTTTTGATTAATAATGCCATTTTCAACATTCTTCCTTGGAATGAGAGTATAGAATCTTTAGATTAACAATGGTGTCGATTAGTACACATACCATCTCCATCTCCATCAAAAATATATTCCTTTGGGATGAAACTTCATGTGTATACATTATTGAATCAATTTGTTTAACTAATTAGCTACCATTTAGCTCAATGGTATCTATAATATACATTATTGTCTATAATTCTTAATGTTATTGCTACCTAATCAATGATAACAATGGTAAGAGGGAGAATCATAATGAATGGGGTATACTCTTCATAATTTCTTCAACTTCTTATATAGTGCATATGGTCTTGGGTAGTTGTAAATAGGCGATAACAATGTTCTATGCTAGAATTTTTTTTCTTTTGAAAGAAAATCAAAACTCACATACAATTGCTTAGTAGTAAATATGTTAAATACTAGGTCATATTTTAATTGAAGTTATCACCAATTCCCTATAATTATATATATAAAGTGAAATAGATCCATGCCCTTCTCTTATTGCTTTAGTGCCATTTTAGTATGTGAGACATGTTAATTTTATGTAAATTTAGAAAGTTGATATTTACCTAATTTTAGCCTTCCTAAAAGAATTTCAAAAAGGTTATCATATATAGAGGAGCCTACAAAGCAACAACTATGTTAGAAACCTTGAGCCTCATCTTTTAGTAACTCAAGGTTAAGGCATATGAAAAATGAGATATCAAGAAGAATGAAGTGGCATGCATTATCTATAAGTTCCATATGTGTGTGGATTACAATAAAATATAATGGGGATTCATGAACCCTAATGTGCCATGTTATGTTCCATAAGCTTCAAAATTTGAATGTTCATGTCCCCATCAAAATGTATTATTATAAATCAATATAACAATTATAAAGTGATTGTGATTGAGACCCCTCTGCTCCCTCCATAAGATAACATCCATATTTCCTCATTTTAGCATTTCCTCTTAGTATACAGTCACATTGTAATTTTATCAGCCACACCATCAAAGTTACAAGGATGTTTATCCACTTTTTTGGAGGTAAGGTAAAACTCATAGCCTTTACATTCTAAGTGTAAAAAGAAAGGAACCAATGAACCTGCATCTAGTCATTTTACAATGTTTGTGTTTATTCAATAATGGAAATAAATAAATGTAAAAGGAAAGGAACCAATGAATTTGTCAAGAGGAAATTGGTTGACAATTTTAATGCAAATTGTGATGCCAAAAATCAAAATTTAGGTGACATTCCTTCATAGAAAAATAGGTCTATTTTTTATTAGTGACATATAATTACTAAATCTTCATTATTCTACTTCTCTGTAGCTTCCAAGATGCCCAATCCCATCCCCCTGAGAAATTTGGTGGACCAATATGAAAGTATTGAACAAATGAATGCAAAGGTGGGTGAGGACCTTTGAGAATGAAAAATAATCGATTTAAAGAGTAGGATAGATGTATGGGAAAAATGGGAAAAGGTTAGAAAAGATAGGGAGGACAACCTAAAGGAAATCATTGAAGGAATTAATACAAACATATATTCTCTAACAAAATAGAATAAATAGCTAAAAGTTTTTATTGAATGTATAAGGAAAGAAAAACTATAGGCTTAGATATGGCTTAAGGATCAAAATGTATCATTGTGATTATATGAATCTATTGCAAGCGCTAGGGCTATTGATGTGGAAGCAAATTATTATAGGAATGTAAGACAAAATAAACTTTATGAGGAAGAGAAAAACTATGGAAAAAAAATTGTGCATTGCATGACTTACCCAACAACTCCCACCACATCCATACTTCCTAACTCCAATGATGATAATAATTATAATAATTAGTGTGTTCCTTTATTATGGTTTTTTTCACTGTAGTTATTTATTTCTACATATATAGTCTCTTCCTTGACTTTGACCTCGTGTGTGTGTGTGTGTGTGTGTGTGTGTGTGTGTGTGTGTGTGTGTGTGTGTGTGTGTGTGTGTGTGTCTGTGTGTGTGTGTGTGTGTGTGTTTGTCTGTGTGTGTGTACATACATATACACATACATATTTAATTCTATTTTTTGAAATTTGAAAAATATGAATATGAATGTCTCATAATAATGTGAAGTTTATAGAATTTCCCAATACCATGTGTGTTGAGTTGATTAATTAAAATTATTTTCTTAATGTTACTTCCCATTAGTCAAATATAAAGACTTAGAGAAAATAAATAAATACTTTTAACAACACATGTTTTTATATGTTAAAAACATTATTTTTTTGAATATCCGAGTCAAGAATAATTTCAAATAACAACCCAAGCGATAAAATCAGTTGTGAATATTTACATGTTTTTATATTTCCATCATTTTTTATGTTCTTAAACATGTCAAGCATTGAGTTTTACAATGATTCAATATTTTAGGACATATAACATATCATTACAAAAAATAGACACCCAAGCAAATTTAGCTTAAGGTTTATAGATCATTCTTCATGGAAATTGATGTTGGTCTATAGCTTTTTTAACTACTCTATCTAAATCATTCAAAAAAGTAACATGATTTTATTTTACTTTACATTTCAAAATGAATTGGACCTATTCATTTTTTTGTGGTGTACACATGCAAATTAGCATATTCTCCATAAAATCTCTTTAAAATCACAGTCTAATCTTGTAACCATCTTCTACACATTGGAAAGGATGTGCATAGGGATGATTCACCTCATCATTATGAAAAATTGATCTTGTTCAAAACTTGTTACACCAATATTTGACAATCTTCTCATGGAAATTAAAACTTATCCTATCAACTAGAAGAGTGAGAAGTACCTTTTCTAGCAATCCATGGATCCTCAAAATTTGGGGATCATTGGGTTCATCCAAATTATTGACAATATTTTCATTTAAACTAACATCACCAACATTATTGCAAGGTCAAAAAATTGTTATTTAAATCATCCTAAACAAGCCATAAATAGATGTTTATGAATAACTATATCAAAATACATGAAAATCATTAACAAATTCAATAAAATAATGACACATAAGAATCATAACACAAAAAATACTTACACAGACATCAACATTACTAGTTGAATTAAATGGGACATTGATTCTTGAAGAATTTTTTTTTCTCAAATCAATGACTTTAAAAATGTGCTTGCTCCCATGAGTTTGGGTTGATCACATGAATTCACACATTACAATAGCCTAACTTGCCATTCTAACCTTGTAAAATGTTTATTATTTTCCTTGGATTCTCACCTATGCCACATCAAGGTTGATATCACTAGACATCACATCACCATCAAGGATGATTTGTGATTTTATCCATGACTTGTTCTCCAGTTGCTCAAGCTTAAAGTTCTTATATAACCCATTCTTCTTACACATTTGGCTCCACCAATAATACAAAAATACAATAAAAACCAAATTAGTCACCAAATAATCCACTCTTTGATGAGAAGAAACTTTTATTTCACTTTAAAATATGTGTTTTAGATGAGAGTGATTATAATTATATGGTAGCATTTGTCTCTTGACCTACATGGGGAATTATATGCAATCATCCTGTGCACATGCCAATAAAATGGAACCATTCATCTTTACAATAGGTGATGAAAAATTCTTGAGATGTATATTTTTCCATGAATAGATTCATGTCATAAACTATTGTAAGGTGTTACAATGTGCAATATTTTTTCAAGGGTTATTATTATCAAGGAGAAGAGAAATAATGATTGAGCAAGTTATAAGGGGGGAAATGAAATTTCAACACATAATGTGTCACAAATTCATCAAAATATGTTAGTTTGAAGGCATCAAGATTTTCCAAATGAAAAATATCTAATTCTTTGATTAACAAGTAGATCTAAGTTGTCAGAAGTTACTTTGAAATTTATTGTACCCAAGAATGTGTAAGAAGTGTGAAAAGATTTTTCTAGTTAAAATTACTAAATATGACAAAATGGCTCACATACCATCAAGTGTATTCATTTATATGCTTATTTTAATTTTAATTTTTTTACATTCACTACAACATGTTACAGCATTTGAATTCTTATGTTTGTTTTTAAGAGAAACTCATATTTACCAAAATTCACATGTGGGTGGAGTCCCTTCTAAGCATTCAGTTGTTTCATCCATCCTTCTTTAGGTAAGTGCATACAAGTGTTTCAATTTACTATTTTATTGTGATGGACACATGCATTCACATCACACATGCACATTAAAATGGGGGTATTATGTAGGCACCAAGTTTTGATACAATACCTATTTCCATTAGGTTTTTTTTGTGTTTAACACACTTGGTCCAATTGTGTAAATTTGGCTCTTTTCTGACACATTTCAACCCAGATTACATTATATCTAGCCTTTTTAGATTGAAATATCCTTAGATCCATCTTTTATCAGCTTATAGATCCTAATCATCCACTTTATAATCAACCTCATATCCACTTTTAGCATGTATTTCACCTAGTACAAAAATGAATACCTTTCAATTTTATCCCATACAAATTGACAACCTATTGATTCCATCCTATGCCTTTTATGGGTCCTTCTACCTTGGCCTAATTTCAAAAGCCTTCAATTTCACTTATCATAGTATTCCATGGTTGAGAATTACATGCTTTATTCTAGTAATCCCTATATATATAAATTAATTTTGAATAATTGACCAATATCAAGGGAATGACAAATCATTCTAAGTTATTGAGATACACATTTTTCCTATTTATTGTAAAACTTATCAAGGAGCTTGCATATTAAGCTAACATCAATTTTTCATCATCTTCAAGTCATTTTATATGATAATAATGTACCAAAATAGGGTTTAATATAATGTTTGTGTAGTTGTATTTGATTTCCTAGGGATGAAATGTGGAGCATTTTTCTAAGTTACACTTCACTCACATACACATGAGAAATACAATGACTTTGATTCCAAGTGTGTGGGATATATAGCTAGAACTCCTCAAGGGGAATCCCAAGTTAGCTAACCTTAAAAAACTTGTTATATTTATACTTTTGAGGACTAAGTCAAGGAGAGAAAGAGAGACAATTCATCCTATTATACCTATAAATTTGCACAATGATCACATAACCCTACTTGACATCAGTTTGTAAACCTATCGATAAAATTATATAATAAAGAATAAAGGGAATGAAACATTTAGTGGTAGGGTACATGTTTAGTAATAATAGGTGGTAAAAATTTGGTGACTTGTTGATTATTTCTCATATGCATTTGGTATAACGTCAATTTTGTCTCAGTGACAATCACTAGTCAACTTTTACATAGAGTGATAGAGTCACATGTAGAGCCTATATCCAATTTTAAAAATTCAAAATAGAACTCAGAGGTGTTAAATTTTAGTCTTGTTTTAATTTTTGTAAATGTAATTGGGGCAAATGTAACTTATGTAAATGTATTATGTATGCAAGGTTGTCTATGTCAATTGATAGTCCCAGTTAGATGGTGATTGGGGCAACTTTTCATGTTCCTACCATATTTTACACATCTTTTTAGATAGTTGAGCCTGTCATTGACTTGTTTGAGTGTTAAAAATAGATTAAGTAGGATTGCAATCTTGCCATAAGTGCACATGTTTAAGTGATTTTTTATTGTAGTTTAAAATTAATTTATTAACAATTATTTAAATGTGTTTTATGTTAATTTCATAATAATCCCTATATTTGAATAAGCTCAGCTTCAAGCTAGCTATGAGTCTATGACCTATATTCTGACCTTGGAGAAATCCAAGGCATTAGAGGGGTCTCCATCTACTAGCAGGGCATCCCAGGGAGAGTCTTCTTTGAATAAGGCAAAGAGAGGGAGGATATTTGATGAATAGTATGTCTTACACATGAGATGTCCATTTTTATATGCCTATATGGTAATTAATGTTTTTGGCATTGTATATGTGCATATGACATTTAACCAACATTAGATACTATGTTGGTAGATGTAATTTTTTGTATGCCTATCATGGCAATCTATGTATTATTTACATTGGACACATGTGCCTATATTATATGCCTATCATGGTAATATATTAATTTATATTCAATTTTTATTTCATTGTGTGTTATTTTATAGTGCTATTTTGATCTTCCAAATTATTATCTATCGGATCTCATTTTTAATTTTGTACACACAAATGAGAATCAAAAAATTATTATTTTCAATGTTATAAATCTCATATCTCCCATGTTTTTTTAAATTGAAGTTTTAATTTCATTTTGTAGTGTAAATAACTAATGACACTCATATCACTTAGGCTTAATGTCCTTCTCTTTGTACCTAATTCTTGTATACTTTGGAGGCACTTATTAGTGTCATTAGACATCTTAAAAATTGCTCACATTCATTCTCTAACTCATTTCATACTTTCCATTTGCAAACTTCCTCTCACTTTTTCACTATCTTCTCACTAAGCAATCCTCTTAGGTTTCCAATATAAAAACTTGATATAGGTCTCAAGGAGTCATTATTATGTCATAAATGTCGTTACATAGTCAAATCACACCTAACTTGACCTATTACAAGCTCTCAAACACACTTCAACATTTAATTCCACATATAGGGCACAATAAGGCACCCTATAGGGCCTATGACAACAACATGGAGTATTCCCTATATCACCAAAAATTACTTTTAGCAACAATATGAATATATATTTAATGAGAATAAATTTTACATAATGAAAAATATTCTACCTAGCTACACTAGATTAGATACATGGTCAAAGTCATCTGATGATGTCATACTTATAAGTTACAATGCTATTAGAACCTGATATGTGTTGATTAGAATTAGAGGTTTGAAACTCCAATCATCCACCCACTCTTGTGACTCACATTCATTCCAAATAGAGTCCATGCATGCAAAATGGAAACATGCCAAGTGTCTCATATGAATAATCCAAGAACTTGTATTTGAGATATGAAATGAGAGGATGTCACTTGAACCCATTAAAGTCATACAATCCTCATAATTTTCCAAGTGTTCTTCCTCCATTAACCAAAAATTTCTATGAATAGTAGAATTTGGTTGAGAACCCTGACACATGTTATCATTATTCCATTCAACCATAGTTTTTGCATCTATCAAATGAACACCCTCTTAAAATTTCAACTCCTCCCTTGAAATAGCTCTTTTTACACATGTTCCCCTTTTCCATGGTCAACCTTACTAAAACTCCAAATGTGTTCTACAATAGTGGTAATGTGCATCCTTCTCAACTAATAAAACATCCACGTATTTTTAAATTACAATGAAGAATTGTCTGAACAAATGTAATTTTGATTGAAAGTAATGTTCCTCTGACTCAATTGTTCATATAAATTTTGAAAACAACTTTGCACATACTCTAAACAATGTGATATATCATCATTGATATATAAATGGTAATCCCTTAATATTTTTTGTTTCTACTCTATACTATCAGGTACATGCATGAATATTATATGCACAAATGTGGTTACTTGTGATGAGTTGTAACATTATCATTGAACTTCCATTCGAGCTTTAATTATGTAATTGTCAGAAAAATCAACAACTAAAATAATAGAACCAAGTGGTACATCCTTACATATCTTAAAATTTTCATCCAACCATATAGTCCTATGTGTGTGCCTTGCATACTCATAAACAATCTTCTCCCTAAATTTAAACAAAAATATGGAAACAAATATATTTTTTGTAAAAATCTCACACCATTTATATTCTTTACTATATTTTACCTGATAAGTCACTAATTTATACTTTATTAAACCAACCAATTCCTATCTAATTGTACTTGTAATCTCCTCATGCATACATTTTTTTAAAATTTGGCAATCCTTCAAAAATGCTGCAATTTCCATTTAAACATGATTTGTTGTAGAAGATAGTTGGAATAAATTTTGTAGCTGATTATGGTGGTCATTCAATGCCACACTCCTAAAAATTGTTAGTATCCAAAGTATATTGAATATGGTGAAAAACATCATAGTGTATTGAAAATTCAACATGTTGCCTACAACAAGTGGTGCATGTGTGATTTAATTTCATTGGGAAAAACTCTTGTATTGACTTTCCAAAATTTAGCAAGTAACTCTTTGAGAGTATTGACTATAGCCTTTTCCTTTCATGGAAGTCTACCAGAGAATGCCTAGAGCTCATTGGTATTAGGTTCATTAAGTATTTCATGTCTTGAAATTACTTTCATTAATGTTTTTCTATTTATATCAAGTGTTCAGCTTGTTTTTAAAATCAATCATTTTTTCCCTATTTGAGTACTTACTAGACAAGTTTTCATTATACATCAAGCAACATCACAATCTTTGTTTCCTGATCTCAGGCCTATAGTATGATATGCAATATGTAGACTTTTAACAATTTCATCATTTTCATCATCCATGTTAGATGTTCTTAGTCCTAATGTGTACATTATAGGTCTCATCTTAACACATTTTATCAATTAAACAAATAATTGACATCTTTGACTATCATACTCCAAATTATGAAAGAAAGTATCCCAAATTTATTGAGCCAGTCTTCTTGAATGGCGATCAGATATTTTGTTATACATTCGTTTTAAAATATTTTCATCGACTTCAATTAAGTACTTGTATTTTTTTATGCATAATTCTTGGAGGTGTTGGTAATGGTGGAATTTTTTGAGAGGGTGTTTCAAAACCGTTATTACTTTCATTATTTAGAGGTGGGATGATATTTTATTCATTGTTAATTTCTTCATGATATGTTTCCATGATATTTTATTAATGGTTAATTTCATCATTATTTGTTTCCATCAAATTTTATTCATTTATGGGGGGTGAATCACCATACATAGACTCATCATCAACAAAATAAAAAACATGGAACTTTGAATGTGAACTTCCAAAATTAAATAATACATTATTTTCAATTTCATTATTATTCATTTCATTATGGTAAATTTCATTATTATTCATTTCATTATGGTCAATTTCAACATTATTCAATTTTTATAGTCAATTTTATCATTGTTTAATTCATTATCATCAATTGGGTCATTATTGATGGCATTTAGTTCATTAAGATTAGGGTTTGTACCTTGTCTACCACAAAGTTTTTGCATTTGTAGCTTGTGTTTCTCTCTTAAATATTATAATTCTTTAGTGCTTTATTATTCAAAAACATTCTCTTCCTCTTCAAAAATTATCCAAAACCCATAATAAGGGATAATTGATAACTTTTTAGAGGTGGGGCTTAGTACATAGGTACGTAGATCTCACTGAAGTATGTAGTGACTTTTTGTGGGGATAGAAGTCTCAATTTAGATTAAAAATAGTCATTGATAAGTGTGTTTAATCTAAAATAATAATAATGTGGTCATGTTATTACATAACATAGTCACATTATGTGTTGTATAATGTTTTGACCCATCCAACCCATTGAGAATCTTATATTGACAATAACATGATCATGTTATGTAATAACACGATTGTGTTATTGTCAATATAAGATTTGGGGTTGGTAATTGGCAATGAGAAGTGAGTGTTACATATGTTAAGAATAACAAAATCATGTTATTAAATAATGCAATCATGTTATACTTAATATACATAAAGGATTATGGATTAGGGATTACAGATTAGGGTATGTAGGGTTTGGGTTTAAAGGTGTATATAAGGTCTAATCACTATATTCCATGTGCAAACATAATTTATAATACAAAGGATGTTAATTAAGACTAAATTGATTGGTAAATGGGAAAGTTTTTGGTTTACAATTTAGGTTATACTCTTTAGGGCTTAGGTGTAGGATACATATCATCAATTACAAAGATATAACTATCAGTCTAAATGATGTTAATTTGGGCTAAAATGATTGGTTCAAGGTTTAAAGAGTTTATATTTATGGTTTAGAGTTTAGATATTATGAACTTTAAGCATTAGGGCTTGGGGTATATGTTTTAGTGTATATAAGGTACAATCATGATGGTGATTGGGGCAAATTGGAGCTAGTCAACCCCCAAATCACATTTTATAGTCACATAATTAGGCTGAAGGGGCTTAAAATATCCCTAATTTACTTTAGATGCACAACTAGGTTGAATGTGATTTTGGGATCAATTATCCCCCACATGATCATAAAATTTAGCCTACAAAGTCAATTGTGGTAATGGGTGATGTAATTTTAACCAAGTTCATCCCTATGAACCTAGTTCTTACTATATATATAAAGGATGTTAATTGGAGTTAAATTTATTGGTTTAAGGTTTAGAGTCTATTATTTAAAGGGTTTGGGGTTTAGGGATTATGTATTAGGGTTTAATGTAAATGGTATAGGTTTTAGGGTTAAAGTTAAATGGTACAAGGTAACTTAAGGTTCTATATATCAGATATAGGGTCTAATCACTAAGATAATTGAAGAACATTTGAGCTACTTGTGACATTTATTTATGATTTGATTACCTTCATGTTTGAATTTTTGATAAAAGTAGGGTAAATTATGCTATGTACATATTTCATACATGTTATACAATTGATTGAGCCATAAATTTGGTTTAGGGGCTCAATTTTAGCTAGATCACATAGGGAATTACACAAACTACCTAATTGGATGAATTCATTATAGAAGATTGATCTTTTAATTTTTCCCTAAACCATATCTTGTTATTAAAGGGGTCTAAATTAGCCTCAAATGCATCCTCAATTAAAAGAATCAACTAACTCCTCTTTGGTCAATTAGGTTGAAGGGGCTCAAAATAACCCCAATTTACTAAACATATGCACCACTAGATTGGTACTCGAAAGGCTTTACCTATAGGATTAAAAAGTGAATTTTATGACGTCTCATGATAAAATTAGTTATATCATACAAGACATGTATGTTTATGGCATTAATAGGCATTAAGGCATAGGGTTTACAATTTATGTTTTAGGGATTATGGCAATGGATTTAGGTTTAAGGACCTGTATATTAATGTCTAATCGCTAGATATGCCATGTGTTTAAGCCTAATTATTAATACAAAGGATGTTAACTAGGACTAAATTGAAGTTGATATATAGTGAAAGTTTATGGTTTATGATTTAGGGTATTTTTTAGGGTTTATGGTTTAAAACTTCTAGGTTTTAATGTATATACATGGTTTAGTGTACATAGGGTCAATTAAAAAGATGATTGAGCATAATTTGAATCACTTGGACTCATTTGTGACTATAGAATGTGTTTTTGGGTTATCATTATACCATGGATGTCCTTGTGCAGATTGAGTGAATTAGTTAAATGGGGTAATCAGTCATGTGATTTAGGCCTAACTAAGCCTTGTGAACTTAATTATTAGTCTAAATGATGTTAATTTGGGCTAAAATTATTGGTTTAAGGTTTAAAGAGTTTATATTTATGGTTTAGAGTTTAGGGATTAAGAACTTTAGGGATTAGGGCTTAGGGTATAGGTTTTAGGTTATATAAGTACAATCATGATGGTGATTGGGGTAAAATTAAGATCCTTAAAAGTAGATTTGTGGTATTAAGGAATGTGAATTTGGGATCAATTATCCCCCACATCATCATAGATTGAGCCTACTAAGTTAATTATGGTAATGAATGATGAAATTTTAACATAACTCATCCATATGAACCTAATTTTTGCTATATATAAAGGATGTTAATTGGGGATAAATTGATCCTAGGGGCCTACTAAGCCTCAATGTAAGGAATTTCATCCATATGATATCAATTGGGGATCCAAGTGCTCACCATACTATAAAAATAAGTATTTTTTCAATTTGATAAGTAATTTGGTCCAAAAGAGTTGTGTGAAAGGAATTACATTCATATATAATATAAATTAGGGCTTACTTATCCCTAAATACATGTCATATTGAATTAATCAAATATTCAGTTCCAAACAATACATAAGTGGGGCCAATTGAGGCTTGCCCAAGGAATTGTGTCAACCTAATTTTAATTATGCCCCTAATTACACACCTTATTCAAATAATTAAGTGTTTGATTGAATATAATATGAAATTAGGACCAATTGAACCCTATGTAAGGAATTACGTCCATTTAATAACAATTGGGATTTTGATTATGTATGAAATTCAACTGAAAGAATATTTGGTTCAATATGATATAGGAAATTTAGTCCAAACAATCCTTGTATAAGAAGTTTCATCCTTATACTATCAATAAGGGGCTTTGTTGGTCCCAAATACATAACATATTGAATCAACCAAGTATTTAGTTTAGTTAAATATGTAATTATGGCCAACTAAGGCTCATGCAAGTAATTGAATACATCTAATGTCAATTACAACTTTGTTATCCCCAATTGTAAACTATATCTAATTAATCATTTATTTAGTTTTATATTATA
>JARHVA010000160.1:6310000-6330000 GCA_037957365.1 Torreya grandis | reverse complement strand
ATATTGAGCTAACATTGACTTTTTATCATCTTCAAGTCATTTTCCATTATCATATTATATGAAAATAGGGTTTATGAAAATTTTCATGTAGTTGTATTGGATTTTTTAGGGATGAAATGTGGAGCTTTTCTCTAAATTAAACTTCACTCACAAACACATGATAAATACATTGACTCTGATTCCAAGTGTGTGGCATATGTAATTGAAACTCCTCAAAGGGTAGCTCAATTCAGCTAACCTTAAAACACTTGTTATATTTGTACTTTTAAGGGCTAGGTCAAGTAGAGAAAGAGAGACAATTCAACCTATTATATCTATAAATTTTGCATAATGATCACACAACCCTACTTGACATCAGCTTGTAAACCTACCGATAAAATTATAGAGTAAAGAATAAAGTGAATGACACATTTAGTGGTAGGGTACATGTTTAAAAATAATAGGTGGTATAAATTTGGTGCCTTGATAATTATGTCTCGTATGGATTTGGTGTAACATTGATTTTGTCTCGGTGATAATCACAAGTCAAATTTCACATAGAGAAATAGAGTCACCTGTAGAGCCTATATCTAATTTTAAAAATTTAGAATAGAACTTAGGGCTGCTAAATTCTAGTCTTCTTTATGTTTTCATTGTTATTATATGCTTTAATCATTTTATTTATCTATTTTATCATGTTTTTAGCCACTAAGTTAGATCAGATTATTGTCTTAGAATGTAATATCTTAAATATCCCTTATGTATTAGTTTTAATTATATGTGCATGTGGTAATTACCCTAAAACCACACATATTTAAAATCATAATATCCCTATTTGTATCTAATATTTTGTTTATCAAATCAGGAAGCCATGAATCATCTAAAGTTTGCTATAGGCAAACTCATCTTTGCTCCTACAAAATTCCAAATTAAACAGACCCAATCAGTCTCTCATTAGATAAAAATAAGAAAAAACATAAGAAAAATCTAAAAATTATAATTAAATGAAAATTTATAACTACATTGGCCATTTTGACAATGTATCATCGGATATGGACTAAATATGTGTATCATTAGTCATCTAATAGTATGTCATTGACTATTTCCACCATGTTTCAATATATTGGCCATTTTTACAAACATCATCAACCATTTCTACATAACTACAATGGCCATTTCTTGAAATCAACTACATCAATCATTAGACAAAACTTTCTCAACCATGCTACAATTTCCAACCTATAAAATGTCATCAATTACGTTGATGATGTTTTATAGGTGCACAACCCTATTTATTACTCTTAATTTTTTCACTTTTGTTTGAATGCCATTTTGATAAAATCCCATTACCCCTCTCTTGATTCTTTGCATTTTGATGACTTTTGGGGTAAATTTTGGTAGGCATATTTTTTTTGATGTTATATTTTCCTGTTATACCATAATTACCTATCATGGAATTAAATGCAAAATGTACCTTGCTAATAACTCTTCTATATCATCTAGCCATTGTGTCTTTCTATACCAAAAATGGTTGTCCTAAAACTAAAATATCTATAAATCTCTAAATATAAATATAAAAAATGGAAGGCCTATGTCCTATTTAAAGCTTCTAATTCAAAAATTTCAAACTTTTGAAAATTATCTCTTAAATTCTATATATTGGTCATATCTTTGCAATCATAGGTCCTATCAGCATACCAAAAGAAGCGCTAGAATCCTTGTGCCTTAATAAATTTTATGGTGTCAATGGAATATTTTTGGAAAAAATAGGAAAATCACTTATTTTATTAGCCCAAAAGACTTGTCTTAGAAACTCTTTGGCATCTTATGCCATCATGCTTCTTATAACTATCTAGGTAGGTTAAGATACACATGTTTATTTATTTACCTTTACTTATCTTATATTTACCCCCATTTATTACAACACTTGCATATTTATCTTTATGGTGTTATATTCTTTTTTCCAAAACACCATCATGCATTGCATGATTGTGACACATGATGAGATTTGGTTGGGCACATGTAAAATCTTATTTTCACTTACACATAGTTTTATCTCACAAAATGTGTCAATGTATTAATCTAATTGAGTGTATGTCCTAAGGAGTACACTGAGATCGAGGTGCACTAGTTTGTGGCACTTCATGATATATTTTATCATACTTATCCATTCTTACTACCACTTTCATTCCTACCATGGAGGTTCCCACTCTCTCTTTTTCCCCTTTATGCATATTTATCTAATGTCATTACCCTAATCAATTACACCTTATAGTTTTTACCAAGTTGGTTGATCTCATCAGCCATGTTGATGATGTACTATGTTTGCTAGACATTTTTATATGCCATCAGTGAGACCAATGATGTGGGATATGTTTTATTTTTGAATTTTAAAGTTTGGATATGTATTTGTAGGATACTTATTTGATATTTCTCAAAATATAGACATCTAATATACTTTTATCCCATAGGTAGGTCCACCTATGTAAGAAGAAGAAGAATTAGGATAAGGATTTTACACTTGAGGAAGATTAATTAGTGTAAGGACTTGACGATTTCAAGAAGAGGCATTGAATCAACAAGTTATACTTAGTCTTTAAAGTCCCCAACTTGGGTCTTCTTCTTTCCATCTTGACTTCACTCACAACCATGTCTCGTAGAATGTCACTTGAGCTAAGGGGGATATTAATGCATTGACAAGTCAACCTAAGATAAGAATCTTAACCCTATACTCTTTATTTTATATTTTAGTGGTTAAATTATATTAGTTTAAATACCTTGTGGATACCATCTAATGACATCGTACTTTATTTGATTATCTTTTATACCTCTTAGTTAGCATATAATGACATTTTGGATCTATTTAGGCCTAAACTTGCTTTTGTTTATGTAGACTCCCCATTTATATCTCTGGCAACCTAATTTAATCATGAGCCTTATATGTAGCCAAAAACTACATTCTAGACCAACGTATTTTATGCATGTTGGTTCTAATATGACCTTTTATATTTGTCTATTTT
This sequence comes from Torreya grandis, assembly GCA_037957365.1. Taxonomy (NCBI): domain Eukaryota; kingdom Viridiplantae; phylum Streptophyta; class Pinopsida; order Cupressales; family Taxaceae; genus Torreya; species Torreya grandis. The sequence continues at coordinate 6,327,001 of JARHVA010000160.1, read as the reverse complement.
AGAGGATCCTTATTTTCTCAACCATTATTGACCTACACATATGTTCAGTTATCCTATTAATATTTGAAAAAAATCATTTTTTAGGCATCTATGTGAAATTTTAGAAAGACAAGAAAGGTTTTCAGAGCCTTAGAATTGATGAACAAAGTTATCAAATCAATTTTTGTATGTTTGTTATTTATGTAAATGTGTAGTGTGTAGTTTGGTTGCCAAGAATGTTGGGTGTATGGTTCTGATGAGGTGCTCAAGTCTTTATGATTTTTCTAGGTTCTCACTTTCTTACCCTAAAAACCTTGATTTTATTGTTAAATTATGAAATGTTTCCATTTTTTCAAAAATTAGATATTAATTTAAACCCTTATCTTCTCAATTATTATATTAAAATTAAGAAAATAATTAACTTTGATTTTACTATTTTTAATCATATATTTATAAATGAATTTGATTTAGATCTATTTATTCATATTATAACATGTTTAAATTACATATTAATTGAAAGGGTTATATTCTCCCAAATAAATTTAAGGGAATGAATACCCAAATTGAAGTGAACATTGTGTAATAATTTAAAGAAAAGCATGTTAAACACATAGAAAAGGTTTACCCAACATAATTTTAGGGCTTAGGCAATTTAAAAAATAGACACTGCATCATTACCAATTCTTACAATGAGAATAAAATGTGATGTAGAGCATGTACTATGAAAGAACTCAATTAATTCCATCCATAAGATGTTTCAAAGTTAAAAATTCCTATATGCACAAATTATTTATTTATTGTGCTTTACGATTAAACAATGTACATGTGTCGATGCTAGTACATATGTCATAAGCATATAATTTTTCTGCTCTATCCAATAAAAACCTTTGACAAGATACATTATCTTAACAATTTTAAAATTTAACACCTAAAAATTAAATAATATTCTTTTACATGATTTTGTATAATATTATATTTATATCAATATAAGAACTATAATTATTTTAAGGGTAAGTGCATGGATTTGGGGGATAATTATGTGGAAATTATCCTTAATGTGATCACATTAATTAATAACATGATCATGTTATTTAATTAATGTTGTCAGGTTATTTGAATCTAAGCTCAAGATTATTGAACCATAATGCGATCATGTTATATTAAACAATAACATGATCATGTTATTAATGTGATCACATTATTAATATAATTTCCTTTTTAAATATGATTGCATTATTATCATTTATAATAATGTGATCATGTCAATAACATGATAATGCTACCTATGTGTCAAAAAAAATAAAAAGGGAAACTTGAATGCAAAAATACTCCTTTTACATTTGAGTTCCCTCACTCTACCATAGCTTTCACAATCACGTTTTGCTTAGAAGACTCTAGAGAGTGTTAAGAAGCTACCAAATTCATCCCATAGACCTGTTGATCGATGATACCACCACATAGGAGAGGTAAGTGATTGAAATCTTCCATATTTAACCCTAATTTTTCATTATTATCATTTTTTAACCCTAGTTTATACTTGTCATTTTTTATAACATCTCATCTTGCTAACCCTCCCAACCCTCTACACAACCCTCTGGTTACTCCACCTCCTAACCCTCCTCAAAACCATGTTGTTCCTCCTATCCCTCCACCTAACCCTCCTATAGTTCCCCAAAATCCCCTAGTATTCAAGAGGTTTTTATTGATAACATTGTGGGAAATAAACTTGAAATTTAAGACTTAATTGATAGAATAAGGGATCCCAATTTGATTAACTCCCATCTCACCCAGCTAGTCGATTCTCTATAGAATTTATTATGTCAAATTGACTCTATAACAAGTCAAATTGATTGACTGACATCATATAGGGACGCTTATAAGGCATATTATGCTAACAAGTTATCATCCCTTTAGGTTAAGAACAAAGATATTTAAAAAGTCAACATTTGTGCCCTATTCATCGACCTAACCACCAATGCCCCATTTCTCATAACTATTAAACATTTTCCTATCCATCACTATGTACTTAACTTAATCATGACCAATTTTTGGGATTGATAGTGGTTGGTATTTGATTATCCACAATGTAACAACCATGAGGTCTCGATATATTTTTTGAGGAAACTCTACTATGAGTTTGTCCTCAGCAAGATTCCCAATTATTTTTATTTTAGTGAGCTTTAGCATTGAGGAAAAAGATCTACACAAGATCAACCAAGTACACATTATGCACTTAATCGGCCTATATGGATCTATATCTAAAATCCTCTTCAACCTAAGATCCCCTCTTTGTTTCAATAGATCATGGAGATAGACACTCTCTATGCTCTTAGTTCACTCACTAATACAATCATTCATCATACGAGTAGGATTTCAGAGAGTGATTCTATAGATACACCACAAACACCCTGATCCCAACCATACCATTTTAGTGTGTGTGGATTTATGTGCATAGGACCTTTTTATGATGATGACAACAATGGTTGAGATGGCTTAGATCAAATTCTTAGGAGTGATGAGTTTTTAGCACACATGTATGGCATGTAGACATTAGTCACCACACAGATGCAGGTGTATTTCATACAAATGTCATGTTAAATTTAAGTTATATTTAAAAATTTAATTTTTAAGATAATAATTAATTTATATATAAATTTAATATAATATATATGTTGTTTTTATGTCACAGGAGTTGACAGTGCCTTCATCATCAAGCTAACATTTACAATTTTTGATTGTCATGATCATTGTTTACATATTTCAATTTCATTTTTGGGTATTCATGACTACATCAACCTATTTTAGGATGACACCATTTTCCTATATATAGGTAAAAATTATTTACATATATGTTTTTCTATTTGCATATATTAGGATTGCAGTTTTTTAACATATATGTTTTGCTCTTTGCATGTAATTTACTTCTCTTCTCAAGAATTAATGAAAAAATAACACAATAAAAAACATAACAATCATGAATGGTCTAATGTTGGACCATGTTTCCTTAGTATTAACATCCTACAATGCTCTTATAGGGTCATTGATTGAGGATGTACACATTGCATTCATATCTTCTACCCATTACCCATATGGTACATTTTATCTTTCCATTACCCAAGGTAAATACAATATTTTAAAAGAAATCTATTACATGCTTCCAAGGATAGGACATTATTTATGAATAAATCATGAATCACATTTTTACATAAAATATTTGAAGCTTCCTTATAAATATACAACAATTTGCCTAGTGGAAGTGAGCTTGAAAGTGATAATATCCTATTAAATGGGAGTCTCGTTCATATACCTCTTTCCCAAAGACTTTCCTAATAATGCAAACTAAAATTCCTATGACCATATTGCATCTAAAATTATAAGAACACAAATTTGACATGAATTCACATGCAGAATAAATACTTCCTCCTCTTTGATATGGGTGAACACAAACAATCCCTTTTCTCTCTTTCTCGTATATATTTGCACACCCAACATTTGTATAATATACATGTATATATATTTTATGGTAAGAGTGTGAAATAAATATCCCACACTAATCCACTCAAACAACCATCTCCAAAAAATAATGAGGAACTACTATAATCATCAATGTCATACCCAACACATACATCCTTATGATTAGGCTAGGATTTAGAATGAGTATCAAAACCCATCCACCGGTTGCCTAAATCATTTCTCAAAAAGGGGATATGATTGTCAAGCATGCCTAGTCTTTATTCTCCTTCCTTTAAAAATGACAATAAGATCAAATGACCTTGTAATACCATACAAAAATGAAGTAGTTACGAGGATCCTACCTAAGTCAAACTCCTATTTTTAGACAAGTAATAAATCAACAACCAATATAGTCCAACATGTAATATAGTATAAATTGAAGATCTTGACCCAAGTATATTTATATTTATCAATGAAAAAAGATAGTATATTATATATTCCCTTTCACTAATCCTCTAATTTTGGTTTTGGTACAAGGTTGATGCTCTAACACTTCAATAGATGGTTTATCAATTCAGATCTAAGTGTATTTTCATGTGCATGTTTGTCCTCTTCTTTCCTATAATGTGTCATTGCATTCATGTACTTATATAGATAGATATTTTTTATACAAGTGCTTGTACTGAACATTTTGGTTTCCATATATAATATTTTATACTTTATATAAAACTAAGTGAGATGTTGTTTACATGAACGATTGATGGCTAGAGCAAACACTTCTCCCTTTCTACAAACTAAGATAGACATAAGCATTGTTGTTGTAATGTCATCTGAAAAGGTACTAACAAAGGTATATATTAGTTATTCTAATTTTGAATTGTGAAAATAGACTTATTTTAATAATTTTAGTACATGTACTTGGGGATAATATAACTTTGAGCCTACAATTGATGTGTTTGTGTATGAAAAATAGATTAATCATGATCATGAGCTTGAAATAAGTGCACATGTTTAAATGATTTTTTATTATAGTTTAAAATTAATTTCTTAACAATTGTTTGAATTTATTTTATGTTAATTAATAATTTTTGTATTTGAACAAGATCAACTACAAGGTAGCTATGAGCATAGGACCTGTAGTCAGACCTTGGAGCAATTCAAGGCATTAAATGGGTCTCCATATACTATCATGGCATTCTAGGGACAATCTTCTTTGAGGAAGGAAAAGAAAGGGAAGCTATTTGATGGATAGAATGTTTTACACATGAGACGTAATTTTTTGTATACATATATGGCAATTGATGCATTTTTGGCATTGTATCTACACATATGAAATTCAGCCAACATTAGACAATATGTTGGTAGATGTAATTTTTTGTATGCCTATCACGATAATCTATGTATTATTGACACTGGACACATGTGCCTATATTGTATGCCTATCATGGCAATCTATCTAATTTATATTTAGTTTGTTATTTCATTATGTGTTATTATATAGTGTTAATTTGATCTTCAAAATTATTATCTATCAGATCTCATATTTAATGTTGTACACAGAAATGAGGATTAAAAATTATTCTTTTCAATGCTATAAATCTTAGACCTCCCATATTTTTTTAAATTAAAGTTTTTATTTCATTGTGTGTAGTGTAAATGACTAATGACACTCTTATCACTTAGGCCTAATGGACTTCTTCTCTTTTTACTTACTTTTTTTACACTTTGAAGACACTTCATGGTTTCATTAGACCTCTTACAAATCTCTGACATTCATTCTCTAACTCATTTCATACATTCCATTCACAAATGTCCTCTCACTCTTTCACTATCTTCTCACTAGGAAATATTCTTAGGTTTCAAGTACCAAAACTTGATATATGTCTCAAAGAGTTAGTATTATATCATAGATGTTTTGACATGGTCAAATAACACCTACTTTAACCTATTACAATTACTCAAACACACTTCAACATTCAATTCCACGTATAGGGCACAACAAGGCATAACAAGGCACCCTACACAATAAGGCACTCTATAGGCCTATGATAGCAACCTGGAGTATGCCCTGTATCACAATAAATCATTTTTAATGACAATATGAACATATATTTAATGATAATAAATTGTACATAATAAAAAAATACTCTACCTAGTTTCACTAGATTGAATACATGGTCAAATTCATCTGATGATGTCATATTTGTAAGTTGTAATGCTATTTCAACCTGATATATGTTGATTGAAATTAAAGGTTTGGAACTCCAATCATCCACCCTCTCTTGTGATTTATACACATTCCAAATAGAGTCCATGCATGCAAAATAAAAACATACCAAGTGTCTCATATGAATAGTCAAAGAACTTACATTTGAGCTACAAAATGAGTGGAGGTCACTTGAACCCATTAGAGTCATAATCCTCATACTTTGCCAGGTGTTCTTCCTCCATTAACCATAAATGTCTATGAATAATATAATTTGGTTGAGCACCATGACAAATTTTCTCATTACAACATTCAACCATAGTTTTTTCATCTATCAAATGAACGCCCTCTTCAAATTTCAACTCCTCCCTTGTAATAGCTCTTTTTACACATGCTCCAGCATCATCGTGTTCCCCTTTTCCATGGCCAGCCTTAGTGAAACTCCAAATGTGTTTTATACTAGTGGTAACATACATCCTACTCAGCCAATAAAACATTTGTGTAATTTTAAATTGGGATGTGTAATTATCTGACCAAATATAATATTCATTGAAAGTAATGTTCCTCTGACTCAACTATTCATAAAAATTTTCAAAACAACCTTGCACATACTTTGAATAATGTGATCTATAATATTTGATATAAAAATGGTACTCCATTTATATTTTTTATTGTTTCTCTATACTATCATTTACATGCATGAATGTTATATGCATGAATATGGTAACTTGTGATGAATTGTAATACTATGATTAAACTTCCATTTGGGGTTTGAATGTGTAATTCTCAACAAATGCAACTACTAAAACAATAAAAATAGGTGGGAATGTTTACCTGCATATCTTGAAATGTCCATCTAACCATTTAGCCTTGTGTGTGTGCCTTGCATACACATAAATAATCTTTTCCTTAAATTTGACCAAAAATTTGGAAATAGGTATCTTTTTTATAACAAGCTCACAACTTCTAGATTCTTTGCCATCTTTTACTTGATAAGTCACTGATTTATATTTGCTTAAAAAAGCTAATGCATGTTTAATTGCACTTGTAATCTCCTCATGGATATATTTTTTAAAATTTGGTAATCTACCACAAATGTTGCAATCCACCAATTATCATTATACATTGGGCAACATTACAATATTTCTTACAAAATCTCAGGCCTACAGTATAATATGCATCATGTAAATTTTCAAAAATTTCATCTTTTCCCATCATCTATGTTGGATATTCTTAGTCCTAATGTGTAAATTATAGGTCTCATCTTAATCAATTTTATCAATGAAATGAATAATTGACATCTTTGACTTTCATACTCCAAACTATGAAAAAAAGTATCCCAAATTTGTTGAGCCAGTCTTCTTAAATGGCAATCAAATTTTTTTTTATGTATTGGTTTTAAAATATTTTCATCAACTTCAATTAAGTACCTGTCTTTTCTACACATAATTCTTAGAGGTCTTGGTAATGGTGGAATTTGTTGAGAGGGTGTTTCAAAACCATTATTGATTTCATTGTTTAGAGGTGGGATGACATTTTCTTCATTGTTAATTTCTTCATTATATGTTTCCATGAAATTTAATTGATGTTTAATTTCATCATTATTTATTTCCATTAAATTTTATTCATTCATGGGGGTGAAGCATCATGCATAGACTCATCATCAACAAAATCAAAAACTTGGATCTTTGAATGTGAACTTACAACATTAACTAATTCATTATTTTCAATTTCATTATTATTCAGTTCATTATGTTTAGTTTCATTATTATTCATTTCATTATGGTCAATTTCCACATTATTTAATTGATTATATTTAATTTCATCATTGTTTAATTAATTATCATCAATTAGCTCATTATCTATGACATTTGATTCATTAAGATTAGGTTTCGTACCTTGTCTACCATGAAGTTTTTGCATTTGTATCTTATGCTTCTCTCTCAAGTATTCTAATTCCTATGGTGTTTTGTTCTTCAACAACTTCCTCTTCTTTTTTGAACATGATCCAGAACCCATCAGAAGGGACAATATATAAATTTCATAGGTGGGGTCAAGTACACAAGTATGCAGATCTGACAAAAGTACGTAGAGAATGTTTATGGGGACAAAAGTCTTGATTTGGGTTAAAACTAGTCATTAATAATTGTGTTTAATCTAAAATAATAATAACATGATCATTTTAATACATAACATGATCATGTTATGTGGTGTATAAGGTTCTGGCCCATTCAACCCATTGAGAAACTTATATTGCCAATAACACGATCGTATTATGTAATAAAATGATTGCATTATTGTCTATATAAGTTTTTGGGTTGGTAATTGGCAATGTGAATCTAGTGTTGCCTATGTTTATAATAACATGATCATGTTATTAAATAATGTGATTGCATTACACTTAATATAGATAAGGGATTAGGGATTAAGGCATTAATACATAAGTTATAAGGATTAGGGATTAGGGATTACAATTTATGTTTTAGGATTTAGGGATTAGGGCATGTAGGGTTTGGATTTAAGGGTGTATATAAGGTATAATCACTATATGCCATGTATAAACCTAATTTTTATTACAAAGGATGTTAAATGGGACTAAATCAGTTGGTAAATAAGGAAATTTTTTCATTTAAAATTTGGGGTACAGTGTTAAAGGCTTAGGTTCACGGTACACATTGTCAATCACAAAGATATAATTATTAGTGTAAATTATGTTAATTTGGTTCAAGGTTTAAATAGTTTATATTTATTGTTTAGAGTTTAGGGATTATGAATGATAATAATTTGGGCTTAGGGTATAGGTTTTATGGTATATAATGTACAATCATGATGGTGATTACGGAAAATTATAGTCATGTAATTAGGTTGAAGGGGCTTGAAATAGACCCAATTTACTTCAGATGCACATCTAGGTTGAATGTGAATTTGGAATCAATTATCACCCACATCATCATAGATTGAGCCTACAAAGTCAATTGTGGTAATGGCTAATGATAATTTAACCAAGTTCATCCTTGTGAACCTAATTCTTACTGTATATATATATATATATATATATATATATATATATATATATATATATATATATATATATATATATATAAAGGATGTTAATTGGGGATAAATTTATTGGTTTAAGGTTTAGGGTATATATAAGGGTTTGGTATTTAGGACTTATGGCTTAGGGTTTAATCTAAATGGTATAGGGTTTAGGGTTCAAGGTAAATGGTCCAAGGTAACTTACGGTTAAAGATATTAGATATAGGGTCTAATCACTAAGGTAATTTAAGAACACTTGAGCTACTTGTGACACCTATTTATGACATGATTACCTTCATGTTTACATTTATAATAAAAATAGGGTTAATTATGCCATGTACATGTTGCATACATGTTATACAATTTATTGAGCCATAAATTTGGTTTAGGGGCTCAATTTTGCCCATGTCATGTAGGGCATTACACATATTGACTAATTAGATCAATTCATGATAGAATATTTATCTTTTGATTTTACCCCAAATCATATCTTGCTATTAAAAGGGTTTAAATTGGCCTCAAATGCCTCCTTGATTAAAAGAATCAATAAGCTCCTCCTCTTTGGTTAATTAGGTTGAAGGGGCTCAAAATAGTCCCAATTTACTAAATAGATGCACAACTAGATTGGTAATTTAAAGGCTTTATCCATAGGTTTAAAAAGTGTACTTTATGACATCTCATGATAAAATCAGTTATATCATAAAAGGCATGTATGTTTGTGGCATGTAGTGGGCATTAGGGCATAGGGCTTACAATATATGTTTTATGGATTAGGGATTAGGGTTTAGGTTTAAGGACTTGTATATTAATGTCTAATTGCTAGATATTCCATATGTTCAAACCTGATTCATACTATAAAGGATGTTAATTGGGATTAAATTAAAGTTGGTAAATAGGGAAATTTTATAATTTATAATTTAGAGTATATTGTTTAGTGTTTATGTTTTATGGCTTCTAGGTTTTAATGTATATACATGGTTTAGGGTTTATAGGGTCAATCACAAAGATAATTGAAGACAATTTGAATAATTTGGACCCATTTGTGACTACAGAATGTGCTTTTGGGTTATCCTTATATCATGGATGTCATCATGTAGATTGACTGAATTAGTCAAATGGGGTAATCAGCTATGTGATTTAGGCCAAACTAAGCCCTGTGAACTTAATTCTTAATCTAAATGATGCTAATTTGGGATAAAATGATTGGTTTAAAGTTTAAAGAGTGTATATTTATGGTTTAGAGTTTAAATATTAGGAACTTTAGGGATTAGGGCTTAAGGTATAGGTTTTTGGGTATATAAGGTATAGTCATGATGGTGATTGGGGCAAATTTGAGCTCCTTGAACATAGATCTGTGAGTATTAAATAATGTGAATTTGGGATCAACTATCCCCCAAATCATCATAGATTGAGCCTATGAAGTCAATTATGGTAATGACTGATGCAACTTTAACCATGATCATCTCCATGAACCTAATTTTTACCAAATATAAAGGATGTTGATTAGGGCTAAATTTATCTTAAGGGCCTACTGAGCCTAAATGTAATGTATTTCATCCATATGATATCCATTGGGGATCCAAGTGCCCACCATATTAAAAAATAATATTTTTTTTAATTTGATATGTAATTCGGTCCAAAGGACCTATGTGCAAGGAATTACATTCATATATAATAGAAATTAGGGTTTACTTGGCCTTGATTTCATACCATATTGAACCAATCAAGTATTTGGTTCCAGATGATATATAATTGGGGCCAATTGAGGCTTACCCAAGGAATTGTGTCAGCATAATTTTAATTAGGGCCCTAATTGCACACCTTATTCAAATAATTGCATGTTTGAGTGAATTTGATATGAAATCATGACCAATTGAACCCTGTGTAAGTAATTACATCCATCTAATAACAATTGGGATTTTGTTTATGCATGAAATTCAATTGAAAGAATATTTGGTTTAATATTATTTATGAAATTTAGTCCAAACAAGCCTTGTGTTACAAATTTCATCCTTCTACTCTCAACAAATGGATCTATTGGTCCCAAATACATAACATATTGAATCAACCAAGTATTTAGTTTAGTTAAATATGTAATTATGGAAAGCCAAGGCTCATGCAAGTAATTGAATACATCTAATGTTAATTACAACTTCGTTAGCCCTGATTGTAAACTATATCTATATAATCATGTATTTAGTTTTATCCTATACATAATTGGGGCCAACTGAGCCCCATGAAAGTAAAATTGTCCCTATAATGTTCTATTTGGGTTCTATTATTCCTGATTACACACCATATTTAACGAATTGAGTATTTAGGTTTAATATGATATGAAATTTTGGCCACTTAATCCCCAAGCAAGGAATTACATCCATCTAATGCCATTTGTGGCTCTAATTACACCATGTTAAATCAATTGATATTTTTGTCAATACTATACATAATTGAGGACAACCAAGTCGTACATAATTAACTGCTTTCACCTAGAATATCAATCGAGGCATTTTTCGTCCCATGCAAAAAATTATGTCCATCTAATGTCCATTATGAATATTTTCCCCTAGTTCCCTAAGAAAGGAATTATGTCCATATAATGTTAATTGGTTCTCTAACTCCACACTATATTATAAAAAACCAAGTATTTAATTTTTTTTGATATGTAATTGGGGTTAACCAAGCTCTATGCAAGGAAATATGTCCATCTAATGTCAATTTGGGTTTTATAGGCCTGATTACACACCATATTGGGATTAAAGGAATAATAAATTGGTTAATATGTTAATACATCTCCAATTATCATTCAATGCTATCAATTCTTAACAAGAACATTGATCCCAAATAATAATCTTAATCAACTAATATTTGATCTTAAGACTAATAGGCCTACTACTTCTTATTTGGGTTTTAGGGTATTGAGAATATGTAACATGATCGCATTATTAAATACCATGATCTCCTTAATAATATAGCTAATAATATGATCATAGTATTTGAATTTGAATTCAATTCCCATGCCTTTTGGCTCAGGAAAGGCTTAGATTCCTGAGCCAAATGCTTGGATTGTCAATGTACAACCGAGTTTTGAAAGGTATGAAAATAAACAACAAATTTCAAATTTGATTTCAAAATACACTAATAATTTCAATGTAAAAATTCAAAAAAATTATACCTTCATAATGAGCATGGTATCCTCTTTCCAAAAATATGATTTTTATAATTTTTGGACTAATTTAAGGTTTCAAACTCTATTGATTTCTAACTATGCCTTTTTTAGGCCACTATATGCCACAAACATACATGCCTATACATGTTCATGTAATTTGTCTTTCAGTGATCCAAGTGAAAATAAAATTATATGGCGACTAAGTAGGCCTAATTCTACACACATTAAAAAAAAATTGTTTTTTTGAGGTAGTTAGGTATGTCACACGAATGGTTATCCATTTCTTTATTAGTTTTTAGAATCTATTTACTTGAAAAATTCATAAAAATAAAGTATATTAAATAATATTAAATGATGCTAAGAAAATGGTGCACATCACATTCATCTATCTACTATGTTTTCTAAAAAAATAAGAGTTCCTCTTAAAATTTTAGATGTTTGACCTAGTTATACTTAACCATTTTTTTAAGAAAAATAGTGTTTTGGAAACTAGACTCGAAATGCTACATTTCATGTTCTTACACCATCTTCAAATTTATAATGTATATATCTCAAATTATCTACAGAAGTTTAGATTTATAAAATTTTAGGAAAATCATGTCCATGGGTAGGCCACCTTTTGTCCCCCAATTTTGTGCACTTACCCTTAAAAGTGAGTGTAACAGTTATTTTATTTTTTAATTAAGGTAAATGAGGTAGTGTTTGATAGGTGCTATGAACCATACTAGGACACAAACGAAGGGTCCAAATCCTCTACAAACCACATATAATAATCATTAGTGTCAATAACATGCCAATAGGGTAGAGATATACCATAAATGGCCAAAACCAACATAACATGTCCAATGATATTTGACTCTAAGTGGGACTAGACACAACTTTTACTTTTTCCTTTTGATAATATTTATGATTTTTTAAAACAAAATCACACATGAATTATATATTAGCCTCTATTAATATCAATATAAACTCTATCAAAACTTAGTTTTTCCAAAAAACTTAACTAGCAGTTGCCCAAAGGTGCAAGTTACACTGAAAGGGTTGTACTTTTTTGTTTTTGGTAAAATAGGGTTCTATAAAGCGAAAAAATATAATTTAGTAGTTGTACCTCACTTAAAACCCATGACTACTGACTTCATCTCACATTTTGTGTGTGAGGTGTGAAGCAAGAATAATCTTATATTTTAGGTAATGGTAAAAAATGAGGTTATATGTTTCTTAATATGACTTGACAATGAATTGTGCAAGGCAGAGATGTTTAATTTCATGACAAAATTGACAAATGATGTAGTGAGATGGACCCTCCCTATATATATAATTATAATTATTATATATTATATTATTATTTTTATTAATATGATTACTATTAATAATGTACTACATGTATATAATATACTATATATTAGTATTAATATATAGAATTAATACACATTATACTATAATACATAATTTTATATTATTAATATATTTTAATATTCTAAAATATTATATGTTATATATAATTATAATATACTAATAGCATATATATATATATATATAAATGTGATTAATATTGATATATTAATATATAATTAATTTATTAATAATATATTGTATATATATAATATAGTACAGTATATATTAATATATATATTATTAATACATATCATATTATTAATATATTTTAATGTTTATAATGTAATATATATTATATTACATTACATTATATATTAACATATGAATATATTATAATATATAGTATATATTATTATATATAATATTATATTATATTATTATAATATATATTTTTAATATTGGTAAATGTTTTTATAGAATCTAATCAGAATTATAAATCAGAGAAGTGTTTTTGAGTCAAAGTTAAATTGGGAAGGAAGAAGCTTTTACATAAATTTGAACATCAAATTAGAACTAGGATACAACTGGGGACCAGTCCCCAATAAAAAAGTAGATAATAAAATGAAATAAAGACAACCAAAACTGTAAAAGATGAAAAAGGGGAATCTAACACAAAGAGGACATGTTACAAAACCACCATAGATGGCAAAGTACAAAAGATAGAAGAATCACACAATAAAAATTAGGATAATGAAGAAATATTTTAATGAACAAAATTTGAAATTAAAACCAAATAAAACCTATAATCATGAATGTCAAGGATCATCCACAAGTAGAATGGTTTCTGGTCAAAGAGAAATCATCCAACATCTTTTGGAAACCATTCTGAATAAGTTCTTTCGCTTCTAGTCTCAGTCTTCTACCTCTAGTTTGCATCCTCTATGTCTCATTGACATTTCTACATCTACATTTTGTTTCTAACCATTAAAATGAAAGAAAATGAATAACCTTAAAAATAGGTCCTCCAAACGAGTCTTCACCAATATATCATATTATACTTGCAAACTAGATTTAATTACATAAATTCTCCAAAAGTATAGAATAAAAATGATAGAATTGTATTTGACATAATATTTTGATTTGTATAGAATATGTGGGATTATTTTATAGTGGAGCATCAGTGCTAGAACAACACTGAAAGAGATGTTTAATATTTTATCATGATGTTTATTTTGAAGAGATACTTGTTTAATTTAAACATTTTGATGTGTGTAGATTTATCTTTGAGTATGAGGAGCATTGTTACAAGATTATTCAAGAGTTTGAATATAGGGACCAATTTTTTTGTATTGCACCACAATATCTTACATTTTGTGTAGGTGGGAATAAATTCTAATTTAAACTATAGTTTAATTCACATCATGTTGAAATGCACATGTCACCTCCCATTATAGACTGTCTCCAATTAAGATAAGAAAATAGATGTTTGTGGATTATATGTAACAACTATATGAGATGTGAAAATGTAGGAAACTTACATTTAAAAAAAGAACATGTTTATGAATATGATGATTTAAGGCTCTAAGGGTTAGAAGCTATAGAAAAAAAAAACTCAATATTTATAATTCTAAAGAAAATAAAGAGAAAAAGAGAAAAGATATTCTAAGGAAAATGGAATTTGTAAAATAAAGAGATACATTATGTGTTTTCCATTATATTTTTTTGCTCACCAATAATTTACATCTTGTGCTTACACACGATTTAAAAACCCTGACAAAAAAAAAATGTGTTAGTTACAAACAAGAATGTGAAGGGGAGAAGATGAGAGTTGAAGGTGAGCATATTTGTTTCTCTTCGATTTTCAATCACTCTTGCTATTGAATCAAATTACTATCATTTTTATTTTCAATTTATAAAAGTAATCATATTCAATTTTTGTAATACCAGGATAATGATGGTTTAGCACAAAATAAGGAATGGAAGAAGAGAAGAAATGTTTGATGTTGCAGATCGATAATTTGTGTTGCAGGGATGATGATGTTCATATTATAGACATGGTTGAGATTGTTCTATGTTATAGATATGCTTTAGGATATTAATGTTCATGTCCCAAGATTTGATACAAAATGCCATATTATCAACATATGTCAACTTTTATGACATTCTATTTTGAATAATGTAATGTTATGTAATGTTGCGATCCTCAATGAGATAAAAATTATTTCATACACTCATTGGATCAACTATGTACTTTCATTGGGGAACAGGGGCTGCTATGATAGTTCCTCCATATTTTGAAAAATTATATCAAACACTACCATGTCGAATAAATTTTTTATTCTCTTAAGAATTGTTGTGTTATGATTTTTCAATGTTTATGATAGTTAGTAAGTGAGGGGAATTTATAATTATAAAGAAAATAAAGAGAAAAAGAGACATGATATTCTAAGGTGAAAGGAATTTATGAAAGTAAGTGATACATTATGTGTTTTCCATTATATTTTTTGGCTCACCAATAATTCACATATTTTACTTACACATGAGTTACAAACCCTGACAGAAAAAAGAAAATGCATTAGTTACAAACAAGAATGTGAAGGGGAGAAGATGAGAGTTGAAGATGGGTATATTTGTTTCTCTTCAATTTTAATCACTCTTGCTATTGAATCAAATTACTATGATTTTTATTTTTAATTTATGAAAGTAATCGTATTCAATTTTTTTAATACTGAGATAATGATGGTTTAACACAAAATAAGGAATAAAAGAAGAGAATAAATGTTTAATGTTGCAAACCACTAATTTGTGTTGCAGGCATGATGATGTTCATGTTATAGACATGGTTAAGAATGTTCTATATTATATATATGCTTGAGGATATTAATGTTCATGTCCCAATATTTGATACATAATGCCATATTATCAATATATGTCAGCTTTTATGACATACTATTTTGAACAATGTAATGTTTTTGTGTAATGTTGGGATCCTCAATGAGATAAAAATTGTTTCATACACTCATTGGATCATCTATGTAATTTTTTTGGGGAAAGGGAGTTGTTGTGATAGTTCCTCTCTATTTTGAATAATTATATCAAACAGTACCATATGGAATAAAGTTGTTATTCTCTTATGCATTGTTGTGTTGTGATTTGTTACATGTAATATTTATTCAATAAATTGTTTTTGGTAATGTAAGTTATATACAAAACACAATGAATTAAAAAACTAGTAGTAAAATTTTGAAACAAGTAGTCTTAAAGAAAATTAAATATGAAGAAAAAATTTTCTATGTTGTTCTAAAATTTAACTAAATGAGTTATCCTAGTGACATTCCTATGTGGTGGAGGCAAGATGCTCACCAACAACTAGTGTAAATGTTGGTACAAATGTAAATTACTTTGAAATGTTTTTGTATGGAGATTAAGTTTCAAGAGAGCTTATTTGAGATCTTAATAAATAAAATACCTCAGCCACTTTCATGGAAAGCTCCACTTATAATTTACAATGAGAGACACCCATTTTAAAATGTCACCTCAAATAATATAAATCGATCTTTGGAGTTGTAAATTTTTTGATTTTCAAGTCCAGTTTTAGGTAGTAAAGACGTATCTATAAAATAAAATTTATCTCTATCTATTAAATTGACTTTACACATCTTAAAAGGGTCAAGTTAAAGGTTGGACAATAGTTTAGTTTCTACACATGGCCATACATTTTTTTAAGGTAGGTATTTATGTTGTATTTCTTCCTTTCATGTACAAATAAATTTTCAAGTGTATAAAGGTTGTGAGACTGAAAATTACACCTTAAATAAACTAC